>JAWWMW010000328.1:56332-66554 GCA_035048345.1 Echeveria elegans | reverse complement strand
CTCGTATATACTCGGCTCGAGCTCGAACTCGTCGAAAATTAAACAAGCCAAGTATGAACAACCTACTACTCGGCTCGACTCGGCTCGTTGACACCCCTGCAGCGAAGGCCTCTTCTTTATTTTTATATTAAATCAGCACTTTGTTGAATATGTTTAGTTTAAAATAAATAACTTTTTGTTTGATTATTATGCTAAAACTAGCTCTGCTCCCGTGGTTCCGATGAGAATTTTTCTCGGGTCAGCTAAATATTTTCCTCTTAATTTTTTTATTTTTAATGTTAATTTTTAACATTTTCATTTTAAATTTTTTTAAAATTTTAAATTTTTTAAATTTATTTTTATTTAATGGAGCGGACCAGATCCATTATCTTTAATTTTAATGGCATATTTGTGATTAATGGTAGAAAGAGGAATAAATTGGAAATTTAATTAATTTTTATTTACTGGACCGGATTGGACCTGTTATTTTTAATTTTAATGGCATATTTGTGATTAATGATGAAGAGATGGGTACAATTGTAATTTTAGGTTTGGTTAAACACTCGTTTCCTAATCTTTTATAAGTATAGATATTTGTACCCTTATGAACCATTTTTTAGATATATTTATAAACTAATACTATAAATTCCCATTCACATTCTCTTGTTTATCTATATATAATGAAATATATAGAATAGTGAACCACATATATAGCGACAAAAATTAGGAATAAGCCTAAACTGAAATAAGAAAAAATAGGAATAAGAATAAGTATAAACCGGAATAAGGAAAAATGGGAATAAGATAAAATAAGAATAAGCCTAAACTGGAATAAGGAAAAATAAAAATAGGAATAAGCATAAATCAGAATACAAAAAAATAGGAATTAGACAAAACCGGAATAAGATAAAATAGGAATATGACAAAAAAAAATAAACATACTCATTTAAATTCGGTCCGCACGAGTTGAATGAGAGGGATGCATGGTTGCCGACTCAAATATGAATTTTCTAAAATACCTCTCTCTCTATCATTAATTATAAATGTGTCATTATCTCTAATCAAAAAATTATAAACATTAAAGTTTTAAATTAAAATTTTAAATTTTAAATTAAAAGTGGAGCGAAAAATATTGAAAAGCTTGATGAAAATATAATGAAGACATAGGAAATCAGATCGGAATGACGGAAGTGCAACTAGTATTTCATAATTAATAAAATCAAACATCACTCAAAAAGTACTCTCATAATCTCCTTCAATGGCTAATTATTCTGTGGGATTTGATCTCATTGTTTTTCCTCTGTTAGGGTTCTGGATGTTTTAATTGTGAAGTTTAGTTTAAGTTTTAAATGTTCATCTATCTTCCTTCACTCCGTTTTTGTTTGGGGATACAACTGGTGGAAGTTTGATTTAAGCTTGTTTGATAAACTAGTCTTCTGATTGTGAGAGCATAGTAATTTGTCAAAATAAAAGCACTAAAGGAGCCGAATAATATAGAGATATAATATGTACAGTATCACATACCTAGAAGTGCCAAGTTCGAGAGAAACTGAAAGTAATTATTGCTAACACGCATAAGAGAAAAGTAAAGATTGCATTGTCTTAGATAGTAAAATATTTAGCTGGATAGTATTCGCGGGAGAGGCCAACGAGCTTAGTAGAGCAAGCCAAATGTGTTCTCGCCGCTGTACGTCATGTAAAGGAATCCATCTTCATCTTTGTGCTCCTCATAGATTGTAGACAACATGGCAGCTGTACAGAAGGGGTCAAATTAATAGAATGAATTATGCTCACAGGCAACTGAGGAAAGATTTTAGGTGAAAAAAGCAACAAGGACGACAACAAATGAGAAAACAGCTTTTATTGATTCCAGTCCTTACCAGTCGGAGGCAGTATGTTCTTAACAAAGACAAAAATTGCCTTCTCAGCACTGAGCTTAATTCTCTTGCGCACAACATAGACAAACTGCCCAACTGTCAGATCAGCGGGAACCAAATACCTTGCATCATCATAGAAAAAAGTAAGTACATGTATGTTAAGCAACAAATATTTATGATCCTAGTCAATGTTATACTCTCTGCTGATAACTTCTCATCAGATGGCAGCATCCCAATAAAAAAATCCATGTCAAGATTCAAACTTTAGAAAAACATCAAAAGAACATATGTCACGGGAAACTTAAAAGATATTCTGAGATCACGTTCGCCAATGAAGAAACATAATCAGATGACAACAAGAAGTAGATAACATCAATTAATCAATCAACATATACGATAAAAGTGAAGATTGGGGAAAACAGCCATCCATAGAGACACAAGGTAAAACAAAACTGTCCTTAACAAGGTTGCTTACTTCTTCTTGTCAATGTCAGGAATATCACTTTTCTCAGCTTTCTCCACAATAACCTACACACAAAAAGAGTCAAACACAACAAAAAAAAGTCCTACAAAAAGAGGGGGGAAATACAAAATCGTTCAAGAATAGATTACCGGAACTCTGTCAGGGTACTTCTCCCTAATACGCGAAGCTTCCGCCTGCCTCCTCTCTAAAACATAAAATCCATCACTTTAGTAAGTAATTCATGACAAATAAACACTCAACTTCAACACATAGCCTCAATCAGTTTGTACTTCCACACAAGAAGATCATCCAGAAAAGCCAAGAAACTTAGACCAACACAGATCAGATAACTAAACACTATTCAAAACTACTCGCAGTGTACATGAAGATGAGACAACAAATGAACGAAAGCTGAAAAAGAAGAAGTTACCGAGAGGGTGTTCAGATTTGAAACTCCGGGCCATAGAGTCAGATTCAACAATCAAAAACAGCTGCAAAAAAAATACAAAAATAATAAGGATTACGATAGGCGAAGAAAAAAGATTGACAAAATCATAAATTAATCAATTCTATACAAAATCGAAGTGGATTAGGTGAAGAATCGAAGATTGATTAGTTAATTTACCGGCTGCGATCGGAGAAGAGGGCGGAGTCACCTGATCGGAGAGAAACCCTAAATTTGAATTTTGGGGAAAGTTTACGATCGGAAGATAATAGAATGGAATATTTCAGAGAATAATTGATTGTTAATTTGTTATTTGTAGGAACTATTCATGCGGATCAGACGATCAAAGGAAGCGACGTCGTTTAGGGGATGAATCAGCGGAGATTTTCTTTTGGATAGACGAATAGCAGGTAAGATTTAAAACACTCCGTTTTTGTTGCGGAAAAAAAGAGAATAAAGAAAATTTAAAAAAAAAATTTGGGTGGAAATGAAATGTGTGTTTAATTGTAAGGAAAAATATAAATAAATAAACAAAATATGATCAAATTTCCCTTACAACTTTCACATGGGAATTTTTTTTTAATTTTTAATTTCCTCTTCTTCTTTTTTCTCCGCAACCAAACTGGCCTAAATTTTGAGTGAAAATAAAATATGTGTTTGATTGTAAAGAAAAAAATAAAAAAATAAGCAAAATGAGATCAAATTTTCTTTACAGTTTTCTAATGGAAAAATCATTTTTCTTTAAATTTTCTTTTCCTCACTTTTTTCTCACAACCAAACGGAGCCTTAGGCTTTGCGGGAAAAAATGAAAATTAAAAAAAATATATTTCATGAGGAAAATCTGATTTGATTTTATCTATTTTATTCATTTTTTTCCTTACAATTAATTTTTTTCCTCACTTATTTCTCGGCAACCAAACGGGACGATAGGGGTCCTATACCACACTCTTATTATTGTTGCCTGAATGCATCCACTAATATACATTTAAGAAATGTATTTTTCGAAAACAAAAATAAACACCCTTGGTTTGCTTCATTGCATACATCACTACAAATTTACTTAATTTTTTTTCTCGACCAAAAATAGACCAGAAAATCTGACTTCTTCAGGTTGTGGTTGGGAGCCTGCATTCAAGCTTATTCATCAAAGAAGAACATTGGAAATTCTACCTGTTTATGTTTCTTCTTCTTCTTCTTAGCATTTCTTCGCTAAAAAGGGAGTGCTTGAATTGAATAAACGAATTTCGTACAAGATGTACGGGTACTAGAATGCTGCACTCCATAACGCATTCTCCCCTTCCCCACACCGATGGTGAACATCCATGATCCGCTCAGCAGATTTGCATATTCCGCTGCAACTCCAGTCAAATGAAGCTGCACAAACATTTCCCGCTTGGGCCTTCCATTCACAATCTGGTAAATAAATCTTACATAATTAATTCTCCCTTTACTGGACGTATTTAATCTGAATTTTTTGTTGGATTTTGGGAATTACCAGGGGGAGTGCCGCAGCATAAGCGTCTTTCGTCGATATGTTCGACGTCCAGACCGATAAACCAAGCTCCCAACGAAACATCTTCGTTAGCAAACTTGTGCAATACGTGCCTGATCAAAAAATATATAAGTAAAAAACATTAGGTCTCAAGATCGCCAGTTTAGTATATAAGTAATGTTGTTGGAGATTTATTGACTCACTGGTTTTGAGATATATAACTAGCCAAGTCATTAGAAATGGCGTATAGTTGCCCCGTTGCATGTCGGAAGTACTTATTTCCCTCCTCACCGAACTTCCAGTACTCTGGCTCGTGGTACTTGACTCCTCTGTTCGTTAAGTACAAATAAGATTAAGCGAAATGACGAAATGGCCTAAGAGTGTGCGTATACTGATTGATTAGAATTGAGTCCACTTACTTCCGCGAAAGGACGGGGCCTGACTTCATGCATCCCATGTACACTCTAGGTTTCACCTGATGACTCGCTAAAATGGCTCCAAGTGTTCCTAAGTTAATGAAAACGAAAGGTTGGTTTTAAATGGCCGAATGACTTAAACGAGTAAGCTTGTTGTTTATTTTTAAGCCTCAACTTGTGGTTACCTATATTTACATGGACGTCGTCATCTACTTTGATGTAGAAGTCTGCATCCCACAACGCAACTGCTGTAGAGAGATAAATCTTAGTCTTGGCAGACAATTCTAGATATCCTTCGACATGATCCTGAGCAATATTATCAAGTAAGATTTTCTCTCCAAAAAACAAAAATGATCATTAATTAAATACTTGGAGAGCTCACTGAGGGTAATATTTAGGAATTTGGATTTGACTTAAAACAAGCATTACCAGCCTTAGGAAGTCCCCGTGCTTTCTGTCTTCAGCTTCGATAGCTCTATCAAGTATGCCTCCTGAAGTAGCACTGAAAATTTCAAACAAAAAGCAACTAAGCATTTGATATGTGACCGATGCATAATGATACAACTGATATCACTAGCTACGTTGGGATTTTGAGACGCTAGTATACATTCGACGTGGTACCTGTGACCAATAACAAACCGAACGATAATCCCTTTTTCTTCTTCCAGCTTCTTTCTTAGAACACCTTTAGGCATCCACGTGGCACGGACAGAATCTCTCCGTTTTCGGCTACTAAAAGCGGTATTAATACCAATGACCATACTGTATTTTCTCTTTCCGCTAGTTTGAAGTGCCTTGACATTCTCCGATACAGGAGAGCCGCTCATTATAGAGTCTTGTGCAGCCCTAGCAGCTGCTAGTTCCAATTCCAAAGCGGCAACTCTTTTGTCTAAGGTTCTGCATTGAAGTTGGTCTGCCATCAGAATCAAATGACATTGACATGTCGATGAACATAAACGAGTTTAGCTGATACATACTGTATTCCAAGATGAGAGCCAGATAGATGCCCGTCAGTATCTGCGCGATCAAGCTTCAAGCCTTTAATATGACTGCAGTTTTCTAATACAATATTATGATTCCCGTCATCCTTTTTGGATGTTCGTGGCATATCTTCAACTTCAGGAACCGCCCACATTCTATAGAACAACCAAACACTTGAATCAAAACAGTTTCCCATACAAAATTCATCCAACTCAAAGAAACAGATGTGATTGTTGTGGATAAAAAGATCACTTTCATGATTTGCGGTGCTCTTAAAAACTCTCCGACATGCTACCTAATAATCACGACATAAGAAAGAGGGATATGCGCATATGACGTTCAAATATTTCTAAAACACTATCTTCGATGTCAAAACTTGAGACTTTAGCATAGCCAATCTGACAAGTAATCATAGAAACATTCCAAATAATTTTTCATTCCAATCACCGAGCCAACCACTTTCTCAATACGAATGTGAAATAATAACTCCACCCAATCTCGAAAAAATTCCGTAAAGGTAAACACAAAGGGATTCAATGTTGACATATAAAAGGCCTACAGATACTCTAAATCAATCAAAATTCAATTAAGCCGATTGCTAACCATTTTCCACCATCAGAAACCTACAGTGTATACTCTCAAATTACATCAATTCCAAAACAACATTAAAAACCTAAACAGAACCGAAATAAAACAAAAATGTCGGCAAAAAAAAAAAGAAGCAAACCTGTCGGTGAAGAGCATCCCAAAGCAGAAGCAACCAATACAAAGCAAAAAAGTAAATTTCCGAGACATCATCTGATTCTTCATCAAACCAGCTGATGATATCTCAACTCCTCTACCTTTCAAACCCATCACACAAAACCCTAAATCCTCAGATCAAGACAATCATCAACACCCATTCTAATCCCAAGTCAACGGGAGTCAAAACGATTCAAAGCTCGATACTTTATCGAAATTTGTGGACTTGGGTGCTCGAATTTCAATACATTTTCGAAGAATTTGAGCTATGGGGTTGTGAATTCATGCTGAGCAGTTGGAGAAGTGGAAGATTGAAGAAAGCAAAAATAAGTTTTTATAATGAGGAAGATGGAGACAGGGGACACCGACAGTTGAACAGAGCTGTTGTTGATAGTTGTTATAATGACGAAATTGCCCTTGTTACGCGTAACTAACAATTTGTGGAGCCATTAGTTTTTCTCAAAATTAATTTTTTTTTTGCTTTGTTTTAGTTTTAACATTTAATTTTTATAATAAGATCATTAATAAATTTTTAATTTTAGATCGAAATAATAAGTAAATTCATATGTATATATAATTCACAAATATGATAGTATCAAGAACAATAATATTGACTTTGAATTTAATATTCGATCCTTCAAACAGTCGTATTTATTCAATCAAAGCATTTTCGGAGTACGGATATGTTTAATGACAAAACTACATCATTTCGTTTGTATTTTTTACAATTATATCGCTTAAATTGTGCCATTTTAAATTTTCACCTATCTTATTTCTTTGAAATCAAACGGATAAAATCATGATTTTTGGAAACAAATTTTCTTTAATTCTAATTTTTAGAAGACTTGAAATCGAAAGCGTAGGCTTTGTAAAATCAGACTACTCCATAAATTAAGCTTTGCTTTATGCATCATCTGATGTTTTGGATGATTGCAAAAATCATTGATGAGTGACGTCCTAAACATGTACAATCCGCACATGCACCACGTGCAAAGAGCCAAAGAACATGGCTAGAATTATTGACTTCTTTAAACATGTCAAAAGTAGATAAAAATAAAATAAATAAGTAAATCACTACCAAATCCAGACTTTACTACCAAAACAGCAGCCTGAAAATCGCACCACCCTAAACTTTGACTACACCAGAACATCAACATGCATTTGCCAGCAATATAAGTTGCTAGAATCATTAGAAATTAATATCTTTATTGAGCGAGACCTCTTAGTGAATAGGTGTAGTTACATTACATTACACCTTTAGTTGTTGAGCTTGATAAAGTTTTAGGCCATACACTATCTCACTTCTCACCTTACATTAATCCATCACTTTAAGCAACATGTATTGGTCCACAACAGGCCATTGTATGGAGCAGTGGCGGAGCAGGGGGTTGGGAGGAGGCGGTCGACCCCTCCGTACCTAGAAAAAACCCTTAGTACCGGTTTCCGTCGACCCCTGTCGTTCGTCCGCTGACCCTGCCGTGCGTCCGTCGATCGCCCTGTCTTCTCCGTTCGCCTAGGTCAGTCGCGATTTTTTTTTTGCAAGAACGTCACAAAACGACGTCGTTTTGGTTTAATGGAACGACGTCGTTTTGTGACGTTTTTGCAAAAAAAAATCACGAAGCGAAGGAGAGAAGACGAGACGAACGAGAGTGCGAGCGAGTAGGACGGAAACTGAGATAGCAGAAGCAGACGAGCGTCGAGCAGGATGAAAACTGGCGTCAGATCGATTCGATTAGCAGACGAGCGATCGAACGACGTCGAATAGAAGACAAGTGCAGTCGTGCGGAGCCGCGACTGAGCATCGGACTCGAACGAGCAGGTTAGGGTTTTAAAATTTGAAAATCTGTTTGATGAAATTGTCGAAATTGTTGTTTGATTGAAATTGTTCGTTTGTTGAAACTATTTTTTGATTTAATTGTCGTTTGTTGAAATTATCGTTTGATGAAATTATCTTTTGTTTAAATTGTTCGTTTGATGAAATTGTTCGTTTGTTGAAACTATCGCTTGATGAAATTGTCGTTTATTTAAATTTTCGTTTGATTGTTGTGATTTTTTTTTTTGGAATGGAATTGTCTATTATCTTTTGCTGTCTGAAAAAAATTCGAGGGCGCTGCCCCCGAATCCCATTCTATTTCCGCCCCCTCCCCACCAAATTCCTGACTCCGCTCCTGGTATGGAGCATCCATTTATGTTCCATCCTTGCCATGAAATGAGACATGTCCATCAAACGGTACTTTGTTGGTTAGTTGAAGAGTTGGGTGATTTCTGTTAGAAAAATTTCAATAATAAACATGATTCGTGCAGAATAAAATTACATAAACATCAAAAATCATGTAAATAAATAAAATCGAAACTGAGCAGAGAAAGAGATACAAACCCGATTTACAATGGGGTGGTTGAGTCTTGCTACGCAATCTTCTTAAACAGTATTGCCGCGTCTGGTGCTAGGGTTTCACTTGGCAATCCGTTTTGCAGGATAAAACAACCGAACCTTCAGTCACCGGCACCGAGGTGAAGAAGGCGAAACGCAGTCTGTCTTCCACCATCACCCGAAACTCACAACGAAGGAAATATTTCATAGAGAAGAAGGTGGAGGAATTGCTATTGTTGTGGTCAGGGTTTTCTGTATTTCCCTGATGAAGGAGCTCTTCTTCATCTTATACTGAGTTGGGAGTCAAGCGTTTTCCAATCTTTAATAAGATGAAACGCACGCAACATTAAACGTGGGTCTTAAAATCCAATTTATACCCATTTAATCAAAATAAAATAGACTCAATAAAGTCTTTTTATTTTCCAACAAAACTACATTGTTTTGTTATTATTTGATCCCAAAAACCCTAACATAAAACTACGTCGTTTTATGTTCTCTTTTCTTCACAACTTTCCAACACCCTCTCCATCTTCACAGTACTTATTTATGTGCATATGTATATATTTTTTTTGTCAAAAAATAAGTTTGATTCATTATATGCAATAGGTTATTGCGACTTTGGGTTCGTTTATCTTATCGGATTTTATTTTATTTATCAAATCTAAAATTTTAAAATGTTTAAAGTATGGTTGGATGGAGATGATTTGACTCCATCTGAGTCGAGTCCAATTGAATCGAGCCGAGTCGAATCAAGTCAAATGAATGGAAGCTGATAGACAGAATCGGAAGATTGACAATCCAGCTGATAGGATTCTTTTTCATGACGGTTTTCATGGTCGCAATCGCGGTACCTTATGACTACTGGATGAAGCACTTGATTTGGTTTGTAGTCCTCCACTCACTAACATTCTTCTTCGCAAACTTGGGCCCCAACGCTACCACCTTCGTTGTCCCTGCTGAGATGTTTCCTTCAAGGCTTAGATCAACGTGCCATGGAATCTCAGCTGCAACTGGGAAGTTGGGAGCCATTGTGGGTGCATTTGGGTTTTTATATCTAGCACACAGAATCAAGATATAAAAGTAAAGCAGGCATATCCTGAAGGCATCGGGATACAGAACTCTCTGTATGTTCTGGCTGGTATCAATGCGTTAGGATTCTTAATTTTGCACGTTCTTGGTACCGGAATCGAAAGGCAAGTCGGTGGAGGAAATGAAGATTTAGTAAAGCCGGCGGAGGAAGTTTAGGCAATAGGATTTGGACCACAATTGTATTGTTGTGCCTTCTGAAATCGTTAGCCCTTGGCTCGATTTCGTTTAGGATTCAGATGTACTCCGTTCAGATTCTGTGCGACGGATCAGATATTAAATAAAGACTGAAAGAAAAAGACACACAGAATTGGTAACCCGGTTCAGCTCCTTTAAGGCTTAGTCCGGGGGGCTTTTCCTCAAGCCCGGTG
>JAWWMW010000328.1:27827-39042 GCA_035048345.1 Echeveria elegans | reverse complement strand
ATTGCGGGAAGGGGGGCGGAGGGGAAAATGGTGTGTTGATATGAAGATCTTCGCGACACTGATTTACATCTCCGGTAAAAAAAAAAAAAGGATTGATATCATTTTTGAGCCACCCGGTAAAAGTTAACGAGTCGTGAAACAAAGAAAATCAATAAACTGAGAAATATAAATAAACATGATCCAACTAAAGGACTGGAATCAAAAGCTGTTGACCAAAAAGTAATGCATACAAAATGCTTCAAGTTCAATAACCAGTAGCATGTTGACTGGGTGGGGGGGCAGTCAATGGTAGTGCCAAAATTACTACGGATAATTAGATTACCGAAGCAGTGATGTCATATTTAATACATGAACTTGAAATTCCTTCGGATCATGGCTTGTGCACCTTGAATCCAAAGATCCTCGGAATGTATGACTGCGTTGGCTTTTGAGGTTTCAAGTGCCCAAATGTCATGAAGAACAGGTGCGGGAACGTGGTTCCAAAATACGCCCCGTCAACATCTGCAAACCAACAATGCAAATTAGCATCCTAGCATTTGATAAAAGCAACACACTACCAACGGATCTGATCTAGCTACGATCAAGTGGAATGGATGATAAAAGAATGCTGTTGTTACCACGATACTTGGATCGCGAGTAGTACACGTCTTCACATTTGGGGCAGTAAGTTTTAACAGTGCTTGATCTAGGAATGTCTATCTGACCAACGGGAAGGCATGGCTGTCCAGCACAGTACACTCTCGGGCATCTTCCAAAATCATAAGTTTTGTATTTTTCCAGCTGTATAAATTTGAATATGAACGTAATATTTATCTGTACAGGTCAAAATCAAAATTGTAAATGTAGCAAAAGATTTGGTTGTACCATAGCATTCAACCCCTTGCTGGTCAATATATATCGAGCATGTATTAATCCATAGAGCATCTCAGCAGCAGATTCAATCAATTCATTCTGTTCTTCAGTAAAAATGTCACCTGGAAGTCACAACCGCATGACTCATTAGATTCCAAAAAAGTAACACTCGGATCAGGAACATAAAGTCAATTTGCATTCCCATCTTCTAACGACAACATTGCTCCCTACAAGTCTACAACGAACTGGCCATGATTGTAGAAGAAGTAGTTGAAGGCCGCAAGACACAAAAGGTTCGCACTCATTTCTGACATCCTCTTCCACAGACAACAACAAAACATACACAATACCCTATGAAGCGAACACTCAACACAACCAAAAATAGAAAATTAATCATAACTTAAAAATATACTAAATTCAATAAATTTGGCTTAGTTGATGCCTACAATTGACATACGACAACATTTGACATAAGCGCAACCATGATATGGTGAGTAAGCACGCTACATGTAGTTTAGCTGTATACCATTACCATATACATCTTCTCAATTACAAGATGAGTGATTTGTATATGAGATGATATGATGACGAAGCTAGTTTGAGTGCTTCTTAGCTCTTACCACTAGAAGAATCAATATCCAAAATCATGTCAAGTGCATATTCATAGTAGGGAACTTGACTGCTTAGACCAGTCAAGTTAAAGTCATCTTGAATGTAATCCTCATCAACTTCACAGAAAAACTCATTGCCCCGTAAGTTACAAAACCATGAAATCCAAGATATGTCTTCTGCCTCTGACCCACTAACATCAGACCCTTCACTGTCTGTATCAGATACTTCTGCATGAGAGTAAACAGAGAACAACATTCAGTTAGACATTCATCTCCTGTGGGTTTCGGCAGACAGCCAGACAGAATTGTGAGAAGAAGAAAAACAGAAATATCATCATGACAGTTTCTTTTGTCATCAATGTCATAAAGATCTAAAAAGTAAAGGTAGAACACAATTAACACAGTGCCATAAGCTAAGTATATCTATATGTACCATTTATCTTTCTAATAACCACTGAAATCATACAGACATACAGTTTTCAAGCGCTACTCACAAAGTGAAAGAAAACATGATTCATACAATATATCAGCCTACTGCAAAAGTCTATGTATCATTTATCTTCCTACCTTTGGACTCGTACACTCCTTGAGAGCTACTCATAAAGTGGAGGAAAACACAACTACAACAATGCATTCAATATTCGGTGGTCAGTAGTCCGTTCTGAGATAAAACCAGCTTCCTATGCGACTCAAGTAGTCTAGTGTAACCCCAAGCTATTAAACACTAATCTACCTTAAATTTATAACATGCTTCAATAAATGTAAGCCGCTTCTCAGTCTTATGCAGTCTATCTCCCAACCTAGTTCATTCATCAATAACCAATCATGTCACTAGCTCATACAAATTCTAACACTTTAAACACTAGGTAACTAAGGGTGCTTTTTCTCTGAACTTTCCCAAACAGAAAAACTAAGCTCAACTAAATCTGAATAAATGAAAAATAATCAGAAAACTCGACTCCTTGATTTCTTGATTACCTAACAGTGTTTTTCATCTTTCAAGATTATAAAAAAACGTACATATGACTTCACGCAAGTGTTCATAGTAACTACAAAATGAAGCACCGAACTGAACCGAATTGAATTAAACATATTACAAGCTACAACAACTGACAAATGCAATGCAAATCAAACAACAACATGCAACAATAACAAAATCAAGACTACTCATAAAAAAAATCACCTTCATTATTTTTCGAAGGCGAGTCAATCCGATCCAAGGCAGGTTTCTTCCCCATCATAATCTGCTGACTACAAACCTTCTCCTTCTCCTTACCAACAACACCAAACCCCTTAGAAGATCGCTTCACTTGCTTATCTAACACATCATCAATCCGCTTCCGATCACCAATTCGGCTCTTATGCATCACACACTAATAATTAAGCCTTCAAATTCCGCATGCAACAACGAAACCCTAGCTTCGTAAACAAGAGGATTCAAGCCGAATTGAAAAGGCTTGGATGAAGAAATTGATTATTTGATTAGAGAGGGTAGATGAAGCGGCAGTGGATGAACAACGCCGCTACGTCCGCACCTCAGTTTCTCTCTCTCTCTCTCTCTCTAGATGTGCGCTGTGGAATTTTGGTGAAGTTGTTTTAGTGAGAGAGACTAGAGATATGAATGATGCTGGGTTGGATCTGGTGACCGAATTTCCCCAATTTTATTTTTGATATTTATTACTCACTTAACAACTTAAAATATAATTATTAAATATATTTTGAAATTCTAACAAATGAAATTTTTTGAATAAGTGCTGTTCAGACCTTAATCGTGTAACAAGATCAGGTGCAGTAGTTGACATGTCGGATAATGTGTAGCAAAAACGCCTCAATAACAGTAAAAAATTGGCTCCACACTACTGGTTTTGTTTATTTTTAACATCGATGTAAAACTGTGCCGGATGACTGCAGCTCTTTCATTTACCAGGGAGCCGTAACAGCTTGTTAATAACGAGGAGCAAAGGAGTCTTCATACAACAACATGGGTGGAATCACCTCAAATCGATTTCGGCAGCTTGAAGTCCATGCCAGAGGATACAATTTTCACGGTTGTTACATTTAGAGAACAAAAAAGCACCACAAAATCATAGAAACTAAACATTCTATTTTAAAGAAAGAACCAAAGCAAATCCTGCCGGGCAACGTTTGCTGATCATATTGCAATTTCAAACTATCATCCACGTCAGATGACGGTACCCAGCCCATTTAGCCGCAAGTCGAATGCCAATTGCCAAAGCAACTGCAAGTAATGGCAACGGAGGAACCACTGCATTGACTTCCAAACCTCCAGCGTCTGTCTTTTTCCTACCAAGTTTGTTGGAATGATGATTTATCGCTAGAGCAACATAAGAAGCTAGCACCAAAGCTCTGACCCAAGGCTCTCCGATAGCGGCCATAACAGTTGCGGCAGGCAATGCCGCGTAAACGTCCTCTCTTTTCTTGATGAACCGGGAGAAACTGTAGATGCTGACAAGAAGCATCCAGAAAAAAGGCTCTGATATGAATCCCCTTAGGGCAAAATACCCAATCAAGCCGGATATTGTCAGAACAAGCTGCTGACTTTTTACAGCATCTGGAACAGTAGTTTCCGCGATTGCTATTGTGAATGACGACAACACGATGATTACAATGAGTTCTGGCACGGGAGCATACGCCACTATGCTGGAATAAAAAGCTCGAACCGAGTAAAATATGTTTTCTGAACATCGTATCATGGATGTGATTGGATCACCGATGAAATGGAAAATGAGAGCTAGTAACAGTTTCCCGATGTAACCCAGAAGTTGAAATACACCAATTGCATTCCTTCTCCAGCTTGATAGCTCAAACAACACTGTTCTCCAGGCATAAGCAAGAACAGCCAAAGCTGTAACATAGTTCAAAGAAATATTAGTAACTTTTATCCCCATACATATCACGATAATAATCACAAAGGGAAATGGTTTTGAAAGACGAAAGCACATCGAATCGTCGGGAATACAGAAGTCAAAAGAGAATTACGAACAAAGTCATTTCTTGAACCGATCCCTAATCCGAGCAGCTAATGAAGAGCAAAAAGCTTCAAACTTTTGAAGCAAAAACTCAAAAGAAATCGTTACCAATAAACCAAGGCCACCTCACAGGTGGATCAGGAGCCTCTTTAGTTAAATATCTAAACCTCTCCGGCATGGTACTCTCCCCTCTACACTCTTCAACCTCACCCCCAACCCCACCTCCCTCACTGTCCACCGCCTTTACGAAAAAACCCAACTTTCTCACACCCTTTAATCCTCCAAACAACAGCAAGCATCTGGAATTGGAAATGGGTTCCAATTTCGGAACTTGAATTGTGGCGGTTGGGAGCTTTAGGGTTCGGCCGGAAGCAAAAGCTCTAATTTTGATTAACGGAGATGGACTTGAATGCCGACGAGGGTGAGTGTGAGATGGTGTGGAGAAAGTTGAGTAGAGGAGGGTTTGAGACATCGACATGGATTTAGGGCTTTACGAAGGGTTCCGATTTCGACATGAACGTCGACAGAGGATGATCTTTGGTGAAGACGATAGCCCACAGTACGCTGCGTTTTAATTGTTGAGCAATTGATGTTTCTAAAAAGCAGAGTTTGGAACCCTTTGGTTTTTGGATAATTTGTCGGGAATAAGTTTAATTTTTATTTATTTTTTGAGAATAATTTTAATTTTGATCTTTATTTGTTCGCAGTATATCTATCTTAAATGTAACCAGCTATTTATTCAAAATAATTCATAAAAAATAATAAAATAACTCAAAAACATTCAAAACTTTAAAAAATAATTATTAAAAAGTCATACATTTAGTTTTAGTTTTTATAAATAATAATAATTCATAAATATTTTTCTTTTAAATTAATTAAATATTTTTTAAAATTTATCAAATTTTTTCATAAAATTATATTTAAAATACAAAAAGTATTGATTACATAATACATGTTCTGATAAATTTGGTCATAAATGTTTGAATTTTTTTTGACTTTCTTAGTTTCTTTTATGATTTTTTCAAAAAATATTGAATTTCCCTTACTATAAAGTTTACAAAGGTTATAAAAAATAGAAAAATGAGTCAAAAAAGTTCATTGTTTTAATAAAGTAATCAAAACCAATACCAAATAATCATATATTTTATGATATTTTTATATAATTATATGCAACAACTTGATAAAGTTTGAAAATATTAAATTAAATTATAAGAAATATATTTTCAAGGTATAAGCAAGAATAAATGGATGACTTTTTAATAATTGTTTTTTATTTTTTTTAATTTTTTGAATATTTTTAAGTTTTTTTATATTTTTTAATGAATAGTTTTGAACAAAAAGACAGTTACATTTAAGAAGATATGCTGCAAGCAAACACCCATCAAAGTTGAGATTATTCCCAACAAATTTTCCTTGGTTTTTTGTAATTTGTTGTTGTTTTTTAATTATAATTTTTCAAAAAGAATGGGAATCAAAGGATACACAATGATATATAAATACGGAAATGTAACCTGGAATCAAGATCAGTGTATGTTAATGACAAATTGAAAAGCGACCATAGATCAAAATCGCTTTCAATAACCAAAATATAATAATAAAAATTAAAAACTAAGCAATCTAATAATGAATCGCTAGATGTTTTAAATAAAAAACTCGCACACACCACAGAGTTGCGCCGCAATTGAGAAGAGAAATTATAACTGGGTTACACGTTAAGGAAGTAGCATGGAACGGTAACCAGTTATTCCAAATTGTCCAAATCCAAACACAGTAGCCGGCGCCTTCGGATGTCATTCCTCTGTCGATTTACGTCCCTGAAATGCCCCTAATCATTCCTAGAATCTCCATATCCAACCTCCAACTTCAGAGAAGTCAACCCCAACTTTTCTTTCCAAGTTTCGACCTTTCCGCAGACCCGCTACTCTCAAATCCACTTCAATTCAAATCGAATCAAAACTCCATACTAGTCTGTTGTAAAATTATTGTTGAGAGCATTGGCATTGGCCGTTGCGTATGAAAATTGTTCGATCTATCTTTCTATATGTAATTGGGGAGTGCCTTTTGACGGTTATTCTCCAAAAAAACAATTTTAAAAAATTAATCTCCCTATTAATAAAACTATATATCCTTATACCTCATTTATCTCTTAACTCTATTTTTTAATCCTTTTATCGACTCATTATCCATTGAAATTTTATAATAAAATTATTTTACGATTATAATTTATAATTATTCTAATATTCTAATAGAACATAAAATTCAAAATAAAAATGCACAGTTAGAAACTGTGCACTTAATACTAGTATTGATTAATTCGGCCGAACATAACACGAAACAGTTGGTTTTATTGATTAAAATATTTAAGAAATAAAAAAATAATCAAATTTCAGTCAATATGTAAATAGCTAGTTTGAGAAAAATAATGTCGAGATGTATCGCTTCAAAAGACAAACAGCGCACGAGTTATCAATAAGAATATCTGCTCACTTACACAATTTCTAATTTATTTATAGTTTAATGAATAATGTTTATTAATTCAAATTGAGATAAAATTTCAATTATGAAGATATTGTGTACATGGAAACTAATGAATAACTCATGTGATATTATATTTAGTAAATTAGAATGAATTGAAATCGAAATTGAATTGAATTGAAATAAACCGAACTGAACTAACCTGAACTGACTTTCAATTCAAGTCAAAAGAACAGACCCTAAGAATATATGTTCACTAATACACAATTTTACTTACTGTTTATAAACAAAAATCAATTTTCAAATCTCAGAAATAATCATTACTTTTTAATTATAAAAATTAAAACGAGAAAATGAAAATATCTAGCAAGGTTTTTATCCTAAACTCATTCCGAAACTATCAAAAATGGCGAAGACGGCGAATCTCCCGGTCATCGATCTCTCTTCCTCCGACGAGGTCCTCACCGCTAACTCAATCCGTCAGGTAGCTTTCACTCCTCTCCCATGACCACTACCAAGTATAACCGACTTTGTATACTCCATTAATTCTAGGGTTTCATTTTCCCTACTTTGCGTCGTAATCGATTTCGAAACGGTAGACTGTATTATTGATGATTTGGTATGACGATGGTGTAGGCGTGTATGGAGTATGGATTTTTTTACATTGTGAATCATGGAGTGGATGAGGAGCTGTTTGATAGAGTTTTTGTGGCGAGTAGGAAATTTTTTGAGTTGTCTGTGGATGAGAAGATGAAGATGGTTAAGAAGTTTCACCGTGGATACACACCGCTTTATGCTGAAAATCTTGATCCGTCCGCAAGTTCTAGAGGTACTATGTCTGTACTGCTAAACTCGGACATAGCATAATTACCAATTGATAACCGTTACCGCTTGTCGTTGTCGGTATTGCGAAACTGCTGGACTCATGACCACATTTTTTCAATCTCAGTTTTATTTGATGTGGATTATGTTTTGGAGCAGGTGACTCGAAGGAGAGCTTTTATATTGGTCCATTGGAGGACGACTCAGTTCAATGTAAACTTAATCAGTGGCCTTCGCAAGGTACGGAAATGTTAGTTTTTTGGAAGCTTCTTGCTTTGGTTTAAATATCTTTGCCCTCAAAGTTTCCGTTGTTCATATTTATGTATTGATTTCTGGCTAGACATGTTTAGATGTTCTTCCATACTGGAGATGCACGGTTGAAACCTACTACAAGCATGTCTTGTGAGTTTAACTGACTTTGCATTAATTAAGTGTAGTTTGATAAATGATTGGAAAGTCTTGCAGTCATTCTCAGTCTTAGGTGCCTCCTTTGGCAACATGAAAACTAATTGACAATGGTTTAAAGGGATGCTGGGAATAATTTGATGCGTCTGATTGCGCTAGCTCTAAACTTGGATAAAGATTTCTTCTCGGAAGTAGGAGCACTAGATGAACCAAATGCATTTCTTCGTCTGTTGCACTATCCAGGTACATCATGCTTTGAGTGCACAATTTGGAACTGGTTCGTGTTATTCGTTTTATGGTTATTGTGTTGGCTTTAAATATAAAAGGAAATATGATGAGTTAGCTTTTTTGTTCAGTGAGAGGTTTTTCCCTTTTTGGGACCGTATAGAGTTTCTATAAATATAAATTCTACAGTCACAAAACAATAGGCGGATTTGGCTAGTTATATTTTGGATTCGTGTTTCCCCTCAAATAAAATAACTGTGTTTCCCGATTAGAAGTCTTCCTAAAAGATTCATGTATACACTTTTAGGGGATCTTGAGCCTTCTAATGAAGAGATATATGGAGCTTCAGCTCATTCAGATTATGGAATGATAACTTTGTTAGCCACTGACGGCGTTGGCGGGCTGCAGGTGTGACGTGGGTGGGATATGTAGAGCTTAGGGATTTGTAATACAATAGAACAACACTTACCGTGTTATGTGTTAATTCCAAAATAGGTCTGCAAAGATAAGGAAGTGCACCCACGGGTTTGGGAGGATGTCATTTCTTTAAAAGGGTTAGTGAATTCTGAAAACATCACACCACTTGCGACAAAAAGGTTTTTGTTATGATCCTATATTAAACTGCAATTCAGCTCTCTCACAAACTGAAATCATTCTTCAGTGCTTTTATTGTTAACATCGGGGACATACTGGAGAGATGGACCAACTGTTTGTTTAGGTAAAAAAGCTACTTTATAAATTGCATTCTGAGTTACCGTGCTGCTCTTAATTACTTGCAATGCCATATTTCGACCTTCTTTAAATTATACTTGTAGGTCAACACTGCATAGGGTGATGCCAACTGGACATGAGCGTTACTCTGTAAGAACTAGCATCTTACTCCCCTGTTCTTCTTCACGGCCAGTATTATTATTTCGATTTGATTCTTGGTGGGCCTATCTTTTTTTCGGGGTTCTTGTTGTCACAAACTGAATTCAATGTTTTCACTTTCGTATTTTCTACCCTGACAAAAAACTAATTTCCCCTTTCAGTATTTCTTTATTTCTGACATTTTAAATTTTCGTAGTTGGCTTTCGGTCTTTATTTATTATTTCATTTAGGATGTTATTTGATGGTGCTCATTTATAAATTAAATATGCAGTTGGCATTTTTTTTGGACCCCAACCCAGACTTAATCATTGAATGCTTAAGAAGCTGCTGCAGCGAGTCGTCTCCTCCCAAGTATGAATCTTTCATTTTGATCACTTTTCAGATGAGATTTGTATAGCTATTTCAACCAATCGTTTCGACACAGGTTCGCTCCAATCCTCAGCAAGGATTACTTGGCAGAACGGCTGCAAGCTACATATGCTCAGGAATTTAGAGATATTTATGAATAATATGTGCTTGATAGTTGAAGTGCGCGTGAATATAATTAGATGCATGTTTTAAGATACTTTGAAGTACTCTTTCCTTTCGTGTAAAATTTGGTGTATGCGGAGGATAGTGGATAGGAACACGCGGCCTTCAGACCCTTGGAAATACTGTTCCTTCTCTAAATTCAAATACACGGCTTCAAATTTCCTTGAGCTAGCCCCTTTTGGATCTCCCCATTGTAGACCAAAACAAAAATGCCTTAGTAGAAGTTTTACAGGTATTTGGAAGGGAAGGAAGGATGATGGGTCGTCATTCAGACGACACAGGGTTTATATGTTTCTTTTTATCATTATCGTAGCCCAGAAATATAGCCTTGTTGATTTGTGCTAGTTAGGTAGAACTAGAAGAGCTTGGCAGAAATTTAAATGGAACAATGTCTTCGCTATTTTTGGTCATGACTTATAAGGCAGCTTAACTGGCTATTAGATTTTAAAGCCATGGTTGGATATCATAAAAGTTTACCGTCCCATGAGTAGCCATGAAACAGTTGTAAGCTTGTGCAGGACACATTAACAATCATTGGTTGAGTTTCAGGGCATTATATTCAACAACAAGTGGTGATCCCGTCGTCCGACGGGAATTGTTTCTCTGTTAAATTTAAATTTTTATATTTTATTTAAATTTTAAAATTTTAAAATTTTTAAAATTTTTATTTTTAATTTTTAATTTAGTTGGAATGGTTTAGTTATGTGATATGGATTTAGTTAGATATTGTTGATAAATGTATGGTTTGTTAGTTAGATATTTAGTTGGAATGATGTAGTTAGGTGATAAGGATTTAGTTAGATGTTGTTGGTAAATATATGATTTGTTAGTTAGATATTCTTTTACTAGTGGTTGTCCTGTCGTCCCGACGAAAATGCGGGGAACAGATGCTTGGTTTGAGCCTGTGAGGTTTGTATAAATTTAAATTTTAGAAATTAAAGGTATGAGCAAAATCGAAAACATATATTTGACTATACGGTCATGATCCTATTATGAATTTTTAATTTTTAATTTTAAATGAGTAATTTTTTGTTAATTTTAATGTTTAATTTTTAAATTTAAAATGATTTTGGAATGTTTATTTTTAAAAATTTTAAATGAATATTTTTTCGTATTTTATCTTATTACTATTTTGACATATTCATATTTTGTCTTATTCCATAATTGATTCAGCGATAAAAATATATAATTTAGCGGCAAAAAAAATATTATCGTTATATATATATATATTGTGGACAATGTCCTACTATTAATTTAGATTAGTACGCTAAGCTTCTTCATCTCATCTCATTTCGTCGGTCATCGCTGTGACTGCGAGAGCAAAAGTGGGGTTTGGATTTGAAAGGAACCGACAGAATCGTCACACATCATAAATCCAATCCGAATCTCCAGATTTGGCAAAACCCAAGAAAATTGCAAACAAAAAAACAAAAG
>JAWWMW010000328.1:10776-27727 GCA_035048345.1 Echeveria elegans | reverse complement strand
GGTCATTTACATTAGTTTTTGGGGATCAAAGTCACCGGACGTCTAGTGGCTTGTTCTTGGATCAGTCCCAGTATACAAAGGACATCATCACCCGTGCTTCCATGTCTTCGTGCAAACCATATGCCACTCCAGTCGATCTGTCAGCTAAGCTAAGTGCATCTGATGGTCCACTTTTTCATGATCTCACTTTATATCGCAGCCTGGCTGGAGCATTACAGTACCTAACATTTACTCGCCCCGATATTTCCTATGCCGTTCAGCAAATTTGCCTCTTCATGCATGAACCACGCGATACTCACTTTGCTTTCCTGAAACGCATCTTAAGGTATTTACAGGGCACCGTTGATTATAGAATACGTATTGGCAAGACCAGTACACATTCTCTGGTTGCCTACTCTGACGCCGATTGGGGAGGCTGCCCAAACTCTCGTCGCTCCACCAGTGGGTACTGTGTCTTCCTTGGTGATAATTTGATTTCTTAGTCTTCTAAATGGCAGCCTACGATTTCGCGATCCAGTGCAGAGGCAGAGTATCGAGGAGTGGCCAATGCTGTTGCAGAAGCCACTTGGCTTCATAATTTACTTCTTGAGTTACATGTTCATCTGTTTTACTTATACCTCTCTATTTTTCCATTTCTTTCCATTTCAATTTTATTCCAACAACAAAAAGAAAGAAAAAATCAAATACAACAACTACACATTTTCACACTCAAACTCAAACGCAACCAGCAGCAGCAGCGCAAGAATCTAAGCGCGAGAGATTCCGCAACACACCGAAACGCTCTCTCTCTCTCTCTCTCTCTGAACCAATCCGTCGACATTCTTCCGCCGGTAAGCCCTATCCATCGCTTTCATAACATTAACCACCAAATTAGGGTTTCTTTTCTTGTCCTAATTTCAACACTCTTAGTACTCCATGCGCAGTAGTAGTTGTTGTTAGGGTTTTGGAGATGACTGATGTTTCTGGTTCTGTTAGTGTACATTGGATCTGATTGATTGACTACTGGGAGGGTTTTTGTTTTTTCCCACTGCATGGAGAGCGGTAGGTAGCGTTTCTGCTTTTTTACTTCTTTGCTCTGCTCGTCCTGCTGGTGGTGAATTTGGGTTTTTTTTCTTCTACTCTTTGTTTTTGGATTCTGTTTAGTGCTGATGTTTGTGGAAATGCCTTTCTATGCGTAGTGCATGGGAGACTGTTTGGTGTAAGTTTTGGTTTGGATGTTTTGATTTTGTGGCGAAAGGCTGTAACAAGTGCATTTTGGTGGTTGAGAGTTGAGAAGTTGTTGGTTTTTATGTTAGCTTGGGTTGGAAAGGGATCAGTTTGGTTTTTTATTTGGTTCAGGTGCCTGCATTTATATCTGGTTACTTTGTTATTTAGGTTTGCATCCATGGAGTATGATGATAATGATTTCGGAAGCCAGAATCCGCAGCTAAATAGCGAAGAGGTATCTAAATCATCACCTGTTTTGAGTGCTTACTCGCTCCCAAAGTATGATTTTGATGACAGCCTACAAGTAGATATAAGATTTGATAGTCTGGTCGAAACTGAGACGTTTCTTGGGATTGAAAGCCAAGAAGATACATCTTGGATGGATGATTTCTCTCGAGGTGGTAGGATAGAGTTTAGCTCGCAAGATGCTGAACCTTCTTCGATCTCTAGAAGGAACAATGTTTGGTCTGAGGCGACATTATTAGAATCTGTGGAGATGCTTTTGAAATCTGTTGGTCATGAGGATGTACTACATGGGGAGACAGAGGCTCAGGATTGCGTTGCTGTTCAAAGCTCCGGTGTGCAATTAACACCCAATGAAGAAGAGAGAGACTGTCTCTCTGTGGAAAAAGTCTGTTCAAGACTTATATTGCCAGGAGAAGAACTACATGAACTTCCGGATGACGAAGCTGTGAAACAGTATCCAACAGAAGATTCCGTTAGGCTTTTTAGTTCTGGGAATAATGGGGATTCTGTAGTCCAAGAAATAAATGATGAAACAACTCAGTGTCCTGCGACAAAAGATACTCAGGCAATTAGCAAAGATGACAACACATCAGTAGATATGAGTCCCGAGTTAAGTCAGATAAAAGCTGCCTCATCAATTGAAAGTGAGCTGCAAGAGTATGTCCAAGCCTCGGTGCTGCAGACTGAGTCTCAGCTTAATTGTCTGCATACTGCTGAAAATGTAAAAACCGCTGAAAGTTTGAGCTCTGGATTGGATCAAGGAAATGTCAATGGCAATCCATCGAACCAAAATCTTCAGGTAACTGGTTCTCAAGATTTACCTGCCGGCCCATTGAATGTCAGCGTGGAAGTGGTAGACGACATGGTACTGGAAAAGGAATTTAAATCAGAGGAGCATTCAGTTGGGAATAAAAATGTTGCATCTCCAGAGCATCTAGATACCATATCAGGAGGTGAACCAGGCACAACTGGAACTGGTAATAACCATCTTAAAGAGCCATATGCCTCGTACACTGAGGAACTTTACGATTTTAACCGTGCAGAGACATGCTCTGGGGAGATTGTTGCTTCAAGTCCTGCAGAGGAGTCAAAACGTGAGATTGATAATCACATTGATAGCAATGCTTATGAAGGGTCAAATGTGAATTTGGAAGGTGGATCAGCATTTGTGGCGAACTCTGCTGAAGAAACAAACCCAATTTCTAACACTTCTAGTGATGAGAAGATATTGTCAGATGCACTGGTGACTGGTGGTGCTGGTGTGCAGAATAATAATGAATTTTGCATAGCGACTGAGCTCAATGAAAAACGTGAAGAATCCTTGAAAAAAGATGATGACCTCAGTGCTGCTGGTTTAGAGAAGGATGAATTCGGTGGGAGTTCTGAGCAATTGGAAGATATAAAGAAGCCTAAACAATCTTTGACTGAAAACGATGTTCTGGGTATCCTCTGTAGCAAGATGGACATAGAACTTGCAGAAGAGAGTTCTTCCCCAGAAAAAGTATTGTCTTCAGCTGTATTGGAAAGTGCGGCACAAGCAACTGAGGATTCAGGTGTCTGTATCACTCAACCAGTCTCTGATGAACACATTGCCAAAGTTTGCAACATTCCTGTTTCTACAATCATCGAAGGAGATAAAATGGAAACAACTTCTAGTGTTGATATAATTGATGGAGATGATAAATGCTTGGATTCCATAATAAGATTGCAGTCTAACTCTAAAGCTTCCAGTGTGGAAGAAAAAAATTGCAGTATTGGCAGATTGCTGATCAGTGACAAAAGTGTAGCGTCTCCAGTTGGAAGTGTAGGCCCCATCCAAAGTGAAGGGAGTCCTTGCCTCTCTCCCTCTGTTATTCCTGCTGCAAATGGAACAGGTATGGTAATAGGAGACTTTACCATATGCACTTGAAATGAAGTTAATTAAGAGGTTACTACTTACTTGTAATGGGTTGGTGACATGAGAGATTTCCAAGCTATATGCGTATACAGTCTGATAATCCTTTTGAAAGTATTTCATATTGCCCTGACTTATTTTCTCCTTCACAACTCTAATTGAATGGTTTTGACTGTGCAGATAATGAGGAGCCTGAAATTTCCCCTCTGGTCGCCAGTTGTGGCAGTGGGAGTACAGTTGACCCTGAAACTGAAAGACTCATACAATGTCAATCTAGTAAAATTGGAACTTCCTGCTCTAATGATGGATCTGTTTGTCGGGATCCAAAAGCTAATGATGCACCTGACAATGATAAAACATTTTCCTTCGTAATAACGTCAACAGCTGAGTCTGAAAGAGAGACAGTCAAGCTCTGGCAGCCATTTACTTCCCAAGTTCCTGTCAGTTTGCCGGTATTCACTGTCATTTCTTTCTTTCTTCCCTTCTTGTTTTTTTACAGAATCCAGGCTTACCTTATGCACCATTTTCCGGATGAATAACATGATTAATAGTAATTTTAGTTGACTGAAATGAAAATGCATCCTTTGCCTAATGATCAATCGTTATGCTACCCTGGTGGAGATTATCAAGTGAGTCTTTACAATGAATCAATTAATTACGCTTGCTACTCAATAGATTTGTTAACCTACATGGAAGACAAATTAAACAGCTAACATGGGTCATTTTCTGAAGGATTTTATGGTTTTCTTTTGAAGAATGTACATGATTCTCCTTCTCCATCGACGCCCGGGGTGGAGCAAATTACATCGGGGAATCAAGGGAGTCAGCAAAATACTGACGGACAAATCGCGACAGGATCTAAGAGTGAATCAGTGCGTAAACCTAGAAAAGTGTCCCCTAAGACTACTAAGGAGAGTGCAAAAAGGGAGAGTCGTCAAAAATCAACTACTCCTTCCAAGTTAAAGGATTCCAATATTATTTCCACTGTTGAGTCCAGCTTGCCAGGTTCAAATATTGCATCTTCTCGGCCTACTTTGCGTTTTCAACAATTTACTGACTTGCAGCAACTGCAACTACGTGCTCAAATATTTGTTTACGGATCGCTTATGTGAGTTTTCTCTTTTTCCTCTTGATTGTGCATATGTAACTTCCAAAATGAGTATGTCTGACCATGATTGAAATGCAATTTTTTCGTTACTGCATGAGTAGTAGCGAGAACAAGCTTATATATGCATGCTCACGCAGTTGAAGCTCATGCACTTGATGGTTTTTCCTTACAGCCAAGGAACAGCACCTGATGAGGCATGCATGGTGGCCGCATTCGGGGGACCTGGTAAGCGACCGATAATTTAATCTCAAGAATATAACTGTTAACTAACATATTGTGAACACTTGCATTCTTTATGAGGCCAGATGGAGGAAGAAGCAGTTGGGAGAATGCACGACAACAATGCCTTAAGAGAATCCAGAGTCAGAAATCTCAAGATGGCAATCCAGGAACCCCTATTCAGCAACATTCAAGTACATAGACACATATGCCATTTTTTTCTTTATAAATTTGCATTTGACAGTACACTATATACGACTTAAATGTAGGTGCTAAGTCAGTAAACCAGAAGGTTAAAACCAGCAAGTCACAAACCAACGGTAACTCCGTACCTCGTGGTAAAGCCAGTAAAAGTAGCCCAGTACCCACTACCATTAGTCATTTGACACCACCAGCATCTCCACTATGGACACTACATACTCCTGACCGGGTGCATTTTGGTGGTACGCATAGCAAAACTTTTATGGAGCACAATGTGCACCCTCAATATTATCCTCAATTAAGCTCACCTATGAAAAGCACTGTTGTCCATACGTCAACTTGCCTCTCTCACCCAGCTCCGTGGGTGGCTTCACCGTCACTGCAAGCTGTCCCTTCCAAGCCTAGTCCTTCACTTATGATGCGTTCGAAGATGGAGCCTGGTATATTGACTCCAATCGGAGAATCATCTATGTCAGAAATTAGTGTGAGGCACTCAAATCCAGGTCTGATGGCTCATCCGGTTGGTCTTAATAATGCTATCAGCGGGGCGCCACCTCTTCAGATTGATGATAGAACTTTTACACTGAACCCTGGCCAGACATTCTCCGACTCTAAACCTGGCAACAGAAAAAAAGTTGAGCTAAGTGAAGCCTCGATGGCCGCTGCCTCTGTTAGTAGTATTTTGCCAACTAGTGTTCCAACTCCAATCTCTGAGTTTCAACTGAAGACTAGTGCGTCTGCCCTTGCCACTGTTATCGCTTCTTCTGGTGATCACACAACAAACAGGAACTTAAACGCAGATGATAGGATTGTAATATCTGATGATATTTTCCATAAAGTGGACGAGGCCAAGCTGCATGCAGAAAATGCAGCTGCTTATTCCGCTGCTGCTGTTGACCTCAGCCAGAAAATGTGGAGTCAGCTGGCCAGGCAAAAAGATTCTGGAGGTGCGCCAGATGTAGATGCAAAAATTGCTTCTGCTGCTTTAGCAATAGCAGCAGCTGTTGCAGTAGCAAAAGCAGCTGCCGCAGCTGCTAAAGTTGCTTCTGATGCAGCTATACAAGCAAAATTAATGGCTGAAGAAGCAATGGACTCGAGCAGAATCTCATTGGTAGATTCGTCCTCAGAAATTTCACTTAATAGTTCGAGGAGTAGTTTAAGAAATGCTCTGCTAGGAGAGAAAAAAAAGAATAATGGAATTGGTTTGGCTGCTAATGAAAACGCTGAATCTGCCTCAGCGGCATTAAAACGGGCTGAAAATCTTAACGCCATTATGAAAGCTGCTGAGCTTGCAGCTGAAGCTGTAACACAAGCAGGAAAAGTTGTGGTGATGGGTATTCCACTACCTTTAAGTGAACTTTCAAATGCCGGTCCTGAAGGTTGCTGGAAACTGACCTTTGGAAAAGAACCACAGTCCGCTACTGTTAATGATTGTCACGAGGTTGATGCTATTGAAGGAGGAGCCAATACATTTTCAAGTATCAGGGAGACAGTTGATGATGTACTCAAAGAAACGACAGATGACTGCTCTTTAGATAATATTCCTGGTGATGGGTGCAAAGTCACAACTATGGACACTGTCAATAATGATGACAAACCATTGGGAACTCCAGTAAAACCCATTAAGGAAGGTTCCTTCGTCGAGGTTTGCTCATTGAATAATAATCTCTATTATGACTTTATTTCCCTTATGATGGTCTTTTTGTGGGAATGTTAAATGAAGCAAAACAAAGTACAGTGCACTGAACCCAGCAAATTTTCCATGGCATAGATCTATAAAGAGGGCGATGGATTCAAAGCAGCTTGGTTTTCTGCCAATGTTCTGGAGTTGAAGAATGGAGAAGCTTGTGTGTGCTACACGGAGAAACCACCCACTGACAGTAAGATATTGGGATTTTCACATTACCATCTGCATATTAGCTCTTGCATGTGCCTGCATTAACTTATTCCTTGTTGTTGCGAAAGTATGTGTTTTGGTTCTGTTAGTGTAGCATTTGAGCATCTTGAGTTGAATGCATCCATCTGCTTGGAATATCACTCCTTGTATGATTCTTCTTTGTTAAAGCCTGATTGGCTCCTATTGAAATGTAATCTTCATCTCTGATAGGAAAGTGCATGGAGTTAATATTTTGATTTTTAAAAACGCACAAGGTTACATGCGTAGTATTCTTTTATTCATGATTCATGGCATCGCTTTTTGGGTAATTCATGATCAACGAGTAATATGTTGGTCAAATTCACTAGAATAATCCGAAATCTTTAAAAATCTAATATTTGTTGAACATACAAAGTCTGTTTAATAAGCCACTTGCGCAGGTTCAGGAGAGTCAAAAGAATGGATTAAATTGGATAATCATGGAAATGAGGCACCTAAGATTCGTGCTGCCCACCCTATGGCGGCCATGCCAACTGAAGGAACAAGGAAAAGGCGTAGAGAAGCAATGGGGAAATCTTTTTGGTCGGTTGGTGACAAAGTTGATGCATGGAGGCAGAATTGGTGAGAGTCTCTAACCAATTACATCATGCACTTGAGTGAAGAAAATTCTTTCCTGTCTTTTTTTGGTTTGCATTTCTACCATAGAAGAAAAGAAAAGAAAAAAAAGATTTAGTGTTCAGCATCCGGTGTGGATATCCATCCCATCCAGGTTTGTAGTCTTGAGTGATCCTCTGTAGATATTCATCCCAGTTGTATATTTCCTCCATCCCATTTAGTTCTTGTTTTTGTGTTTAGCTGCAGTGGAAAGCACTCAATGGATTTCTTTCTTCATGGTTATCTAGATTTAGTCTCTTTTATTTCCTTCCCACTCGTGCAAGCAGCACGTTCCTTCTCTAATTAAGGTTGAATTGACTTTGACTGAGCCATTAAACCTGATTATGTAAATTTTCAGAAAGGCCCAAAATAAGTGAAGCACTGAACTGCAATATAAGACTTCATTTGGGTGTTCAATAAAAAGACTTGAGTGAAGCACTGAACTGAATTGATCAACTGAAAATCCCAATTTAGTAGCACAGACCCCTGCTCTTTTTCTTTGTTTATTATCCTCTCACTAATTGGAACATTTAATAGAACAGAGAATGTTTGACACAACAGATTTTATTTTTAATTGTTGTATCCTGCTATGGAATTTTCAGTTGGTGGGAGGGGCTTATAACTGAGAAGAGTAGTAAGGATGATACTGCATTTACTGTGCATTTCTCAGGTATCATTGACTTATAGCAGTAAGTCCACCATTTAAGTATAAACTTATAGTGTGGAAATTTGTGGTCTTAATATTTGAATTATTTGGGTTCATGTGATATTGCAGCACAGGGAGAGACATCCATCATCAATGCTTGTCATCTTAGACCTTCTCTGATCTGGCAGGATGGGAAGTGGGTTGAATTGTCAAGTTCAATGTCAAATGATGTAGGTTACGGGGGATGCTTTCTCAAGCAATCTGCTTATAAGAAATATGTGTTTACTCATTTGTGACAGTTTCTCTGATGTTTTTGTATTTATGATGTCCAGGGGGACACACGGCAAGAAAAGCGGATGAAGTTGTGTGATCCTAAAGATGAGGACGGAGTGAATGAGAAAGCGTCAGAAAATGTTGATCCTATTGTGGCAAAGACTCAGGAAGAATCTCGATTGTTAGGATTATCTGATAATGAAAAGAAATTCAATGTTGGTAAAAGCGATAAAGATGTTAAAAATCCTGCCACTCAGAAAACAGCACGCACTGGTTTGCAAAATGAAGGTAAAACTGCGAGTTTCGGCGTTCCAAAACCTGGAAAGAAGAGAAAGTTCATGGATGTGAGTCAACATTATGTTGCACGAGATAGCAAAACGACCGAGAATAACGATTCTATAAGACGTGGAAAAATGTTAATTCCTAAAGGATCTGGCTTACCAGGATGGAACACGAGTACTAGGATTGATTTGCCAGAAAAGAAAGTGCCTGCAACCCAGCCTCAGCAACCCAATTCCAGGAAACCTGTTGCTGTTCATGACAGAACTTTGGACAAAAAGAGTGTATCCGGTACTGTTAGTCGCAACGATAATGCCTTCAGGTCGCGAGGCACTTCAGGATTTGCAGCATTCTCTACTATAGGAAGATCTCGAAATTCTCCCTTCGACTTCTCATCAACTTCAAATGATAAGTCCTCAAAGAATTTGCTTTCTTCAACGAGTTCAAATTCGGAATTATTGAGTAAGACCAAGTTTGAGCCCCCTTCACATAAGTTGGGCAAAATTGAGGAGAATAAGGTTTATAATTCAACTGCTGGCATCTCAAATTCGGAAGGTTTAGAACCCCGGAGATCCAATCGCAGAATCCAGCCAACTTCACGGGTAAGTTTCTGTATTTATTAATTCTGTAGCTACTAAATGCAGCTCTCCTAATTAACAGCCTTTTTTTTCTCTTTTCAGTTTGGAAGGTCTACATGAATTGTAATAAATGTTATCTTACAAAAAATTGATGTGTCTTCACTGTGAAATAGCTGCTAGAAGGGTTGCAGACCTGGTTGAGCATCCCAAAACTACCATCAGTATCTCATGACAAAATTTAAAAAGGCACAATAGAAGTGCTTCGCGTAGAGGTAATCATTGAAGCAGTACCCATATATACATGACCCAGCAATCAGCATTCCCTTTTCTTTTCTTTTTTTTTTGTCCCCCTCCTTTCACTCAAAGTAGTTCTGTTTATTCAGGAAACCACTGACCTGAGAGATAATTGCTTCTGGAAGTTCAAGCTCACTACAGCTACCTCATGCTAAATGACATTGCCAGCAATCTGTAGTAATAGTAGTAGTAGATGTAAAAAAAAAATATGTATGTAAAATTCTACTTGTTGTAGGGAACTCGAAGCCTTAAGGCGGTAGAGAGATGCGGTTGTCCACTATTCTCAATATCTCTCTAGGTCTCTAGCTAAGAACATATCGGCATTTGTTTCAGTTATGTATAAGTAGACTCAAGAGGTGTCGTAAATTTCATTATACTTTCGTTGTCGGATAATAAGGAACTCATCCATCCTTAAAAAGGAATGTGCAAGGAACGCAGACAACGCAACTCCTTATCTAATCGACTACTGCATAACAACATTACAGAAGAAATGAAGGGATGAGAAAGACATGATGAATGTGGGGCTGGTACAGAAGAAAAGTACTTACTCTTAGAATGTGTAGAAATGATTATATCACTATCCTCCTTTAAATCGACATTTTGTGCTTTAAGGTTTACGAACTTGCACATTTTGTTCACCAAATTATTTGGTCCAGACATTTAAATTATTTGTTTCTTTCTCGGAACTTGACGTGACTTTCCCCACTGCAGTGCAGGAACATGAACAAGCCGTGACCGTGATTGATGCATATATATATACATATACGGATACTGCTTCGATGTTTATCTCTAGAGCACTTGTATTGTGGCTTTTTAAACCCTTGTCATGAGATGGTGATGGTAGCAGCTTTGGGATGCTCAGGTCTGCAAACCTTCTAGCAGCTGTTTCAAAGTATTACCAAAAATCCCTTTCCCCCTCTCTCTATATGCACCCCAAACGAAAAGGGCAATATCCAATTTTTCACCCGATGACACTGGGGACTGGGCCGGCTTAACGAGTTAAGTTGTTTTCTGAACTTGAAATTAAGAATAATTCCAGTTTGTGAGAGAGCAGAACAGCAGTTTTACGTTCGATCAAAATGATATATATATAATGGTGTGCGATGTAGATATACCAGCACAGAACTGAATTTCATAACATTAGTTGTGTGGCCATGTCCAAATGATACACGATGATTCATGTGTATCACAAGCCTTTCTGCTTGATAAGATTGCAAAACTGGGAAATCTAATCTACACGTTAAAAAAAAGGCTAGAATGGGAATGCAGGAACCGAGGCTTTTATGCATTTGCAATTTCTATGGTTCTATGGTTTTAAGAAGCCTGAATAGCCCAGCAGCCTCCCTGATCCGAGAGAATTCTATGCAGAACGCTTGTACCTCTATGAAGATCTCCTGAACTGCAAATAACCAAACACCAGAATGAGCCCTTCTCCACACCCAAAACAAAAGTTTTATTTATTTTTTCGTGAGACTCATCCCATGCTTCAAGTAGATATGAGACATGATTATTAACTCACCATCAATATAATTATTCCGAATAAGGCTCTGCAGGAACACGCACACGAGTCTGACCAATCTGTTCTGCATGTATTTATCCTGGTTTAAGAACAGTTAATGAAGCCAGTAAGTGGATACTAATGTAAAAAAGACACACACACACACAAAATAGAAGAGTTTAAACAAAGCATGCACTCATGACATATAGTGAATCAATATGTGTGAAACAAGTATTTCCATGATGATTCACATAAGATTTAACAAATGCATAACTTCAGATTTTTCCCTTTGTCTCTGAGGTTACCATTATATAAAGCAAATGATTAAAGTTTACCCCTTTGGTACACAGCAGAGAGACAAAATAGCACTAAGTATTAGGAGCGACTCAATGCGGACTCGGAAAATTTCAACACTGGCGTAATGTTAAATGATATGATAAGGTAGTGGGAAACCTTGATGTTCACGCAAGATGATATGCAATTTCGTATGTACATGTGTACATATTCCTTGGGGAGCTCGACTGCCGTAGTAAGCCTGTTAACAACTTCCATAGAGTGCAAACTCATAGGCATATTGACAAGAGTAGTGTAGTATCTGTTTGGCAACGATAAACACACGGAAAGTAAATTTCAAGTTGCATGAGATATGTTCAGAGTAGACATCCAGCACTAAATAACTGCAAAGAAACTGCTAATATGTGATCATATTGACATATCTGATAAGGCCTTCGGAAGTTGAGTTGTTTTTAAAGAACAAAGCCAGATTTCATAATATGACAGTCGGCAACAATTCATTCAAATCCAACTCTTCATCAGTAAATTTACTTCACATGTTCCCCACTCTTTATTCTATGATTCGTAATCAAAATTACGTGCATAATGCTTTTGCTTGTCATGAAGTTCTTAATAAGTGGCTCACAAGTATACTCGAACATTTGTGTGACTTGACAAATGCTATTTTTCTTATCATGCAAATAACACAATATGTTCATTATTTAAATATGATCTATATAAAAAGCAGGCCCTGAGCCTATCAGCAAGAAGCTTACTCGGAAATTTCTGAAGAATTTATCAGCTTGATGAGAACTTCAACAGCGATTAGAGGATTGTTCTCAACCAAATCCTGGAAAATGATAAAAGAAATTTATTGATGGTAGAATCATCTTAATACTTCAAAACTGAATATTTGCTGTCTAAGATACTCACAGGAAGTTTAAATGGGGTCAATCCGCACTGGTACACAAGCTTGGGGTCATTATTCAACTCAATAAAGAATTGCTGCAGAAAATTGAATATAAAAGTCATCCACCAAAAATAGACACTAGATCATCACAGCTAACGGACACAAAAGATAACAATGTATCTACTGAAAATCAGTATATGGGGACCAAAACTAATCAAAAATCCACAAGCAGATATCAGTACTTTTATGACTAATCAGCTGAACTTACTAGATAATGAGACAACTGGGTAATAACGAGTTTGTCCGGGTTCAAAAAAGTTTTCATAAAAGGCTGAAACAGGATATTTCATCTCTCTCTCACCAAAAACCAAAACAGATAGAAAAATATGCATCGATACTCGGGATGGTAAATCAACCACTGTCCTCTGTAATGCATACACAAAACTGTACCCCAAGAATATAATATTATTCGAAAGTAGATCCTCCGTCTTATGATGTGAACGGTGCTGTTTCAGATAAATATAGTGGCATCCTTTCAATTTGATTAGCAGAAAAAATCTGTAAGCTGATGCTGAGTTACTCTTCTCAGGTTATATGAAAGTGCCTTGCTTGTCATAAACTACGAAGATGATGATTGAAAAAGTAAAGGGGATTGTATACCTGTTGCTGCGCAGGAGGCAGTGCCATCTTTAGAGCTTTGGAAATCAGGTCCCTAATTGTCACACCTCTGCTATTATCAGCACACATACTATGATCCCACATAATTTCATGGTTGCTGTCAGGGATGAGCCACTTTAACTGGAATAAAATACTTGCAAGAGTCAGATCAGTACTTCATGACTAGGTGGGAAAAATTCTACCCAAACATCGTGAACATTAACCTCCCCGTCAAGCACAGGAAGTCTAGGTGGAAGTGGCCTGATCCACTGAGGCCCCAGACCGTCCATCGACATATTTTGCAATAAACCGGAAAGTGTTTCGTCCCTATCTCCGGTCCCAAGTTTAAATTTTGATCCAGGCAACACATCAAACCTGCATAATAGTCCCCACGAGATTAAATGATTCGTATTCTGATGACGTAAAGACTGCCTGCTGAAGTTAATTGAGAACAAAACAAATTGTTCCAGTAATCATACTCTGGTGAATTAGGATCACAGCCCGGGGGGACATCAGGATCCGATAAAAGATTTTTTACAGCAGCGGTATTGAACAAGCTGCTGAATGGTTCTGAATGGCCTTTGTCACTAAACAACTGCTGCAGTTGCTCCTTAGAAGGAAATATCTGAGGAGATGAAATTTGGAAGAGATATAAAACATAAGTAACAATTACAATTTTGCCCATCAAATATAAATCCAATTACAAAAGAGTACATGTATAATTATCATAGTGCTTAAGACAAGCAATCACCATATTTCGTGAACAGAAAGCGGACCAATGGATTAATAAGGTTGACCAGTCAGATCTTATTTAATTATGATGAGGCTACAACTTCTAATAAAGAGGAATAATCCGTTAACTGTGCGTAACAGACTGCGAATTTAAAATTGGGGTAAGATGGTACTGGTACATGCCCTTCAAAAGTTGAACCACATTCGAATATGTTGGACAACTGTATGTTATATGATTACTCACTAGTGCTGATGGGTCGACACTTCTGATGAATTCTATAATTGACTGCTTCAAGATCTGCAAGTAATAGGAACCTGTTAGGGAAGGGGGAAACTAATCTATCTCCAAATTTAGCCAATAATCTTTGACAGCTATATGCATCATGACTCCATAAATAAGTAGATACAACATGTTATGAGGGGAAAAAATAATAAGAAAGTTCTGGATATTAATTTGGAACTCTTGAATAAGCTATACAATGGGAGACGAAAATATAGAAAAACAATAAGGCACTAGGGTAAATTATGTAATGAAAACTAACAAAAGAATACAGACGATGGATACCATGAAAACACCGGAAGACCTCTTAGATATGAAATGGAAAAGGAAATGATGATGATTTGTCACACCGATTTCCTGGTTCTTTTTCTCAACAACTTTCAATAAGATCAAATTTAATTTTAACAAATGATGCTACTACCAGCCACTGAATGGTCCTAAACGATCTAAACAGCGTAACATTATATGCATTCAGCAGACATCATGTCACTGATTTCTGTCAAAGGACATCTATTTTCAGCTGATAACCGTTATGTCGCAAGGCCATACCCTTTTTATAGCAAACAATTTTTAGAATCAGAAAACCGTACAATAGTTGTAAAAAGACATATATGTGCACATCTAGACCGATGCAACATTTTCAGGCAGCGTAATACAGAGACACTAAAGAATTCTAGTAAACAAGAAATGAAAAGTAACCTCTTTTTGTTTTCCGGGGTTCAAAACACCTAAAAGTTGAAGCACAAAGGCCCGTTCGCATTTATCACTGTCTTCATCACACGCTACCTGATTGAGGTACGGATAGATCACTTTTTAATTTAGTTGTCAGAAAAAAATATGCTAAAGGGGTATAGTAAAATGATAGGGAACCTGATGGAAAGTGCCAGCCCCAAAAATAGCCACTGAATACAAAAGCATGTTTAAGAAAAGAGAACTGCTCACAGTAATTAAAGAGGATATAAATGGGTTTGCAGAACCAGGCTGTGACGAATATGCTTGAATAAGGATGCCCAATGCAATCAAACGTTGAGTTAGTTTCAACATCTCTTTACTCTGCAAAAAGGACAACATTTTTGATACATCATTACAATGGAAAGATCAATACAAATTAAGTGCAAAATTTGGCAAGCAAAAAACATCAAGAATTAGCTGGAGGAAAAAAACTGTAATAAAAAAAAGCACGGTATGGCCTTCCCCTGTTGAGTATGATTAATGCAGACACCACTCTTTCTTTCTTTTTCGGCGTTGAAAGACAACAATATAGTTAGAAAAATTCACCATGGAGTATGTTTTCAAACTCAGTTTGTCACCCAGAATTCCCATCTGGATGATCACTTTTCTTAGTACAGATGCTGCGGCACATTAAACACACCGCACAATTTAAGAAATACAAGTTCCACTAGTCAAAACTGAAACTGTGCAATGAAGAAACATCATTAAGATACCCATACCTTCTACAATTCATACTACCAAACAATCTCGAATTATCAATCCATCATCCACTGTAAGCCCAATTTCCCATCCACCACACGTAGTTCTCACAAATTAACCCGTAATATCCACAGAGACACCACGATTCCAACGAATTCTAGGTAAACCACCACAGTCCCAAAATCTTTTGCAATTAAGCGTCAAATCCAGTCTATTGAAAACAATCTTATTACCAATTAACAAAACTCACTCTGTCAAATGAAAATCTCAAACACACTACAAAACCCTAATTTCAAAAACCACTCAACAACTCATCCATTCAAACCAAAAACCCTAACAAAACCACCAGAATCACAAAAATTCACAAAACATCAACGAGATCGATCGCTTGCCTCAAGCAGCAGAGCGAGAGAGCAGCAGACGCTAAAATGAAGAGATCGCGTGAACTTTGAATTGAACTCCGTCATGATCTCATCCAACGAACGCTGTTCTGACTTCAACAGCGCCATCAGGGACGCCGTTTCTTCCATCCCTAACATCTCTTCGATACGACGTCGTCTTCGTCTTCGTCGTCGCCGGCTTCGGCTTCTGATCTCTTCTTCTCCAGTTGTGGTTTATCGGCGATGAAGATCCAAGCCATTTTATAGTCGGTGGAATGCACGTGCTCTGCACGTGATCCTATCACCTTCAAAATCAAGCTATTCGTCATCTAAAATGCAATTCGAAAAGGAAAAAAAAAACTTGTTTTTGGATAAAATATTTTTGTATCATTAGCCTTATTTCGCTTGGCCGTTCCACGTAATTTTAGTTCAAATTAAGTTATTTTAGCTCCCATCAATTAAATTCATGACTGAACATAATTACTGTACATAGTTTGTATTATGAGAAATTTGACACACAATCAAAGTCCACGCCGCCGAAACAAAACACCAGCTTTCGTCAAAGACGTAGTCTCAACCACTGTATACGGCGAGGCATTGGTAATAGGACGGAGATCGACGTACAGTTTCATTTCATCGTCGTCAGTATCCAATTCTTCTAATTTAACACCTTTACCCGATTCAGCCTTCGCAAAGTCATGCCCTGAAATCCTTTCTAATGTCTCATTTTCACTATTGATATTGTCCGTTAGAAATACTTTGGCTTTCAGTAGAACAAGTAAATGTGACCTTAAAATTAGGCTGCAAAGTACCGATGCATCAGAACGTGGTAGGTGATCGATAAACGGGAAGACATTTATGGTCTGTTGCCCGCAATGTGTAGCTTATGTTCCTGACCTTTTCAAAACAGGGAAAATGTAATTAAGGGACCGGAAATAACATCAAGCACGATTAAATGCGATATGTATGACTCTGCGTGTGCGCTTCTAAGTAAGGTAACCCTTTTATACTAAGTATCAGGTCGTAGACGCCTTTGCTCAAGCTGTCACAGCAATGGTTTTGGAAATAAGTAAAACCAGCATCACCAGGGGAAATAACAAAAGATCATTTGTAAGTGTCCCAGAAGAATAATGCATAAAGACACGGTCATTCTCATCATGCCACCAAGAAGGGACGCAGCGCCAAGGAGTGAAAAGAGACCTGTGTCGAGCTGAGATATGAACTCAAATAATCACCCAACTAAGGCCCAGTTTATAAACCCACTTTGAAAAAAGTTTTGAATTTATTTTGAAATCGTTTTGAGTTTTACTTTTGAA
>JAWWMW010000327.1:24265-35079 GCA_035048345.1 Echeveria elegans | reverse complement strand
TATGACTTTTATCGAACAATTAGCACAACACTTACAATTACATTATAGTCCCAATCGATTATTAAAATAATCTAACATCGGGAACTTCCCTGCACCGTATGGGTCAACAAATATAAACTTTATTAAGGACTGCATTTGAGGGATTCAATCAGCTTGTCAACGGCCGCTCCTGATATTCGTCCGTTAGGGCGAGTCATATTAATGTTATCCCACTCGAGGAATGGTGAAAGGCATTTTTGAATATTGTACGGTTCAGTTGATCATGGACAATTTTCCCATGAAGTCCAGTGAATACACATTTTGCAAAGTACACTGTAGAAGTTATCAGTGCTGCTCCAAAAGAAATGTTTGACTGATTTCATTTCATAAATATTAAGATTCGGAGCAGATACATGAATAAATAATAGACATTTCGACACCGATCAAAACAGAAATGACCAGCACGGTACAACTATTGATTTCCGAAATATATATAAAAATATGTAGTACGGTAGTCATCTGGGTGAGCCCAATTTCGTCATTTCAATACCAACCAAAAGCCACTCCAACTCCAATCCACGTTTATCCTCGAAAGTCGTTCCCTCCTTTTCCACCATCCGATCTCATCCATCCAACGGCTCTCATCCAACTCCAATTCCCGTATTTTTTTCATTTTTATTTGTAAGTGTGTGTTTGAGTTATATCTTTTCCACATTCTGTTTCATCCCAATTTTTTCCCATTTTAATAAAAAAATGAAAACCATAATGTTCCCTCCAGTAGTAATAATATGCATCTTCCGCAAACCCTAGGGACTAGTTTCCTTATCTTCTTCATCCGCTTCACTTCTCTGTTCTCTACTCTCTGTTTCCTGAACAATTCAGATTTTAACTGATTCCACTTTTTTTTTTCTTCCGATTTTCATTTAGTTGCAAAAAATAAAAAATTAAATCCGAAAAACAAAATATCTGTTGTTGTAGAGAATTGGTTCAAAAGGGTACCTGTCGATCTCTCCGATTTATAAGTTGTTGTTGTTGTTTTCATGGTACTGGAGTCGGAGATCTGGATCTGTGTGTGAAAATTCTAATCTGTTTTTGTGAATTGTGAGTTTTGATATCTTTACCTTTTTTACCCGATCGTATCCGACTCCGAGGATGACGATGGCCTGTTGTGTTTTGTAAATGATTTGATTTTTTACTTTTCGGCAGTGATGAGAAATTAAATTCGTCAACTGGGTGTTGGCCGGCGTTTGGTTTGAACTCGGTCGGTGGTTGAAAGGTGAAGTCTTTTTTGACGAGGATGGTGGTGGGGATGAGGAGGACGACGAGGGTGTTTGGTGTGGTGAAAAGTGGGGATGGAGCAAGGATTTTGAGGTCTGGGAGGAGGTTGTATTCAGATCCTTCTGATGTAGTTGGTAAGTCGAAGAAGAGTAATAGCGGTAAGGTTGAGTGGTTGAAGCTTTTGGACGGGGATGAAGATCGCAACGAGGTTAAAACTGGGTGGCCCAGTAGTCAGGTTAGCGTTAGGAAGTCTGAAGCGAAGCCTGAGTTCAGAAATGAAGCGTGTAGTTCGGTTGCGGGTTTGGAGAAGGTGAGTGAAAAGAACATTGTGAAAGTGTATGAAAGAAAGAGGAAAAGGTTTGATTGGGATGCAAAGCCGGCTGGTTCAGCTGGTTATGGGAAGGGTTGTGGTGTTGGAAAGATGTTTGTGAATCATTTCGTGCGTAGGCAGCAGTTGAGGAAGACTGATGATCTTGGTCCAGTGTGTCAGCCTGGTTTAGTTGTTATATGTACTTCACACATCGGTGCTGGCAGGCTACCAAGATTCTTAAATTGTGTATTGGCCTATCTCATGAAACACGAAGTGAAGTTAAGCAAGCTTCATGGATTTTTGTGTTCCAATCCAATTGGTAGCGTTTTTGAATCTCAAGGGATCCAGTTTTTGCAGGTTCACTCTCCAAATCTTTCCTTGTTCTAAACGTTTTATATGTTTTTCCATTTTAGTCATAGCTCATAATTGCTACAGTGTGTGCGGTAATAAGAAACTGAGCCCGAAAACTGATATTAATATTATCCATGATTACAGAAATGCTCCGGCTATAGTGGCTCTGGATATTGCAAGGTATATGGTGTGACACGGTTCGCGCCAATGTTTTCTGTGAACTTCTCTGCGATTCCTTCATTCTTCATGAATCTCTACTCAAGCAAGCTTCTTCAATCTGAAAAATTGGTTTTTACATACTTGGTGAATATAACCAGCGAGACTGATGGTGAAGTACTTGATGACGACAAAGAAATAGTATTCCGCATTGCATCGGAAGATCCTACTGCAGGAATTAGTGGTAGAAGCCATGTTGTTAACAATATTCGCAGAAGGAATATTGTTCATTGTGGGATACAAGGTGGCCGAGTTGGGTGTCACCGGATGAGATTAAGAAGTAGTTTCAGTTCTTCTAATATTAGGGGAAAGAGGAGTGCACCCAGGTCTAGGAGAGTAAGATCTATTTCAGTTGGTGCCGGTTTTGAGAAATCTAAAAGTTCTTTTGGGGTGCGGAAGACAAGTGATGTCAACAAATTGTTTGGGCTGCCGATAACTGATGTCTCTTGTAAGAACATGAATGAGGGCCATTCAGTTGGGCTCTTGAAAGAATTAAAGGACTCAACGTTGAATTGGGGCAGTTCGGATCTACATTCTTCATCAGTTTCTAATAAACGGGCCACAAGAGCTGGTTCTGGTGAATGCGAACAAAATAATGAGGCAAAAGTTTCCTCAACATTCACAGGAGAGGTTACGGATTTTGAATCATGTGCTGCAAATATTCTGGTTATTGATCGTGACAGGTGCTATAGAGTTGAAGGGGCTTCTGTTATGTTGGAACTTTCTCCCTCAAATAGATGGTTGATTGTTGTCAAAAAGGATGGTTTCACAAAATACAGTCATGTGGCAGAAATGGTTATGAAGCCATGTACTTTCAATCGCGCTACACACAACATTATATGGACAGTAAGCAATGACTGTAAACTCGAGTTCCCTACTAGAGAAGATTGGTCCATTTTCAAAGAGCTCTATAAGGCATGTTCTTCTAAGAATTTGGATGCACCTAATAATCACATCATTCCCGTTCCAGGAGTCCGCATTGTATCTAACTACGAGGACACAATTACAGCTTCTTATTCCCGTCCAGATGCGTACATTAGCCTTGATGGAAATGAAGTTTCTCGAGTTTTGGCAAAGGCATCAGCATTTTATGACATCGATTCAGAGGATGAGGAATGGTTAGCAACTCACAATGAGGAGATACGCTTACATAATGAGAGCCACAAAAATATTTCTGCCGATACTTTTGAACAAATTATTGTTGCCGTAGAAAAGGCATTATACTTTAGCCCTGGTGATTATCTTGATGAGAGATCCATTGCCGATGTCTGTGCAGAGCTCGGAAATGAGGACATCATTGAATTAGTGTATACCTATTGGAGTCAGAAACGGAAACATAAACGCCCCACACTTGTTAGAGTTTTGCAGGTAAAATGATGACTCTTGATATTGATCTTGCTGTCATTGAAGCAGCCTGGAATTATCCTGATGGCATATCAAAAAAAATTGAGTTTTCTCTAGTATATAAAATTTTCATATATTCATCATGGCGCAATATATGATGCAACCAGAGCGTCTAATAATCAGACAGCTGATATATAGTAATGTACAGATATTTCTAGTATATAAGCTATGCATATTTTCTTTTCTGTGGATCATAACTCGGAAGTTTTCATTCTATCTGTAATTCATGCTGTATAGTTATCAACTGTTAGCAATAAGGGATGTTGGGTAAGTTTATGTCATATTGTCGTCTTATCAAATTTTGTTCTTTATCCCTTTTCAGGCTTATAAGCCAAGACAAGCTTTAGATGTCGGGGGTCCTGTCATGCGGAAGAAAAGATCATTCAAACGACATTCTAGCCAAAATGGAGGAGGCAAGCAGAGGTTTTTGCTTGAAGGTATGTCTTTTAAAGAGGTCACTTCAATGTAATGGTGGCCTCTCTCACACCATGTTTAGCGCCAGTTTCTAAAGTTCCATTTCATTATTGGCACAAAAGAAACTAGCATTGGTTTTATTTTGAGTTTTGACCATGCTCGTGTTCGCTATAGTAAATTGCAATGAGCGGGCTGTGTATTAAAAACTGAAGTTTACTGAACAGTGAACATTTAATCTTTTTGGACGCAAACATTCATTGAGGTAATGGATGATGTTATAGGTGAACAGCTTGCTCTGATGGAGTTAGCAGAAGCCAAGGCCTTAGCCACTAGATATTCGGAGTGGGCCACGCATCAAAGGAAAAGAGCTCAGGCCCTCATGGAAAATGCAGATATGGCTACCTACAAAGCAGCCATTGCTGTCAAAATTGCTCAAGCTGCAAAAGATGCATCTGTCCCAGCCACTGCGGCTTCCATGATTTTGATTTAGTCTGTAGATATGAGTAGAAAACAATAACATGCAGCATTTTGGTGTTGACTGGTAGCAGCATGTGTACATAGTAGCTATTAGCTAGTTAGTTAACTGCACCTGTTGCTGCACTTACTCCTATGCTGAACATGGCAGGAAGAGACCGTTGCGAAAACATGAGATTAGAGATTTTGCTGCTATGCATGTTTGCCCTGCTTGTCATTCTAACTTTTAGGAAGATCATTTTACCATTTGCAAAAGATTTCGACACATTACAGCCCCTTGAACTAAAGAAGAGCTCCAACAGTCGAGCACCGGACCTACACCTGGTTTATAGGATGTGCATCCCATAAAGTAACGCATGAAAGACGTTCCTAAATAACTATAAAAAGGAGCAACAGCTGCCAACTGAAAACAATAACTCACTTCGGAGCAAGGCTTCAAGCTTTTCTGCTGTCAGGACCTTACGTGCAGTCTGATCTTTTTTTTAGTGAAGAAAAATTATGAACTAGCATGTACGATCTTCTTTCTCTTCTGACAGGATCTGAGGAGCCCATATCCCAGATTGCTGATCAATATCACTGTCCCAACTCCCAACCCATTGTAACACAGATGGCCTTGAAAAGACCAAGATATTGTTCTCTCATTGCTGTCTTTTTGACATGTCAATGAATGAGCTGCCAAATCACGGACCACCCTGAATTCTTTGGAATTGCTAAAAAAAACACGAAGACGGACAAGAAGCCTTTTATGTGTTGTCTCTAAAGTATACCAAAGAGCTTTTATTTATAGGGTTGTAGAAGCTTGTCACAGGTCCGTAATAGAACTCCTCAGTAAAATAGGTCTCAATTTTGTCAACTGCAGATGGCTTCAATGAATTATAATTGTTCGAGTTCGAATCGAATAACTAACCCGCAGTAGCGCCATTGGCTAAATCTTGACAAATGAATTCCGGGTTCGAACCCCGGCTGCGGGAACCTTTTTTTTAGGGCAACAAATTTTCATGCGGATATTGATTCCTAGAAATAATGCAAACTGCATTCCCTACTGAGACAGTCTGGGCTTCATTCCCTATTGCGGACATACGGCTTCCGCAGCATGTAATATGCAACATGTCCGATCTGTAGAACTGCATAAAATCAAATATTCAAGTCATGTACAGAGTGTGGAGACAAAGATGCAAGAAATAAGCACGTGGACATCTCTTGAACTCCATCACAGAACTTTCACCAAATTTGCTGTGTTCTCCGTCTCCCAATGTATACCAAACAAGCTACCATCACGAAAAAAAGTATCAAAAAGGTTTTTTTTAATGGGTTGCACTACACAAGCTTGTCCCAAGTCAGTAATATATATAACTCCTCAGTAAAATACATCTCCATTTTGTCAACTGAAGAAGAAGTACTTCTTGTCTATATGACTATCGCTCAAGGACTGAACAACTCCAGACTAAACGCGTGGATGCATCAGCGGGAGGCTTCGACTATTGATGACTCTGACTATGTTTGAGGTGTCAATATAAATACTAACTTAACATCATTAAAAGGTGTCACCCGATCTCAAATATTATGGTGAGTTTGAGGCACGAAATAAGTGTGTCATTAACTCAGACACTACTTGGCAGTTAGTGGCCAATAGGTTAGTAATAATTATTTAAGGTGAAGTAAAACAAACAAATCCGCATTATCACCACTTGCTTAACAATGTTATGAAAGTTTTATCCAACTTCGGCTGCGGGGATATTTAATTTTGTCAGTACGCAGTGGTTCGAGACTGTCTTTGCAATTAAGTTTCGTAAGATAATATGTTCAATTATCGTGGTAACTGGCACCAATCCCGCAGTAGCTCCATTGGTTAAATCGCTATTTGGCAGTTTGGAATATCGGGTTCGAATCCCGGCTGCGGGGGATTTTTCTTTTTGATATTGAAATTATTTATTTAATTAACATATTAATATTTTATTTTTAAAATTTAAAATATACAGGAAAATGCATGAAAATGTAAATAAATGCCAAACAAAAAAGTGTCGAAAATGCTTAAACTACATAAATGTTTTGATTAACCGTCATAGATGTAGTTTAGTAGTAGTTTTTACTTTTTATGTGTCTGGTGTTCTCTTGTAACTTCTGTTGTTCCTGGCTTTTCTCAGATATCATTTTTTTTGTTTTTTTGTTTTTCTCTAGCTGGATAGGGGCACACACGAACTCGAGGCGTCTGTTCTAGCAAAGTGTCTGTCAAAGAAGCACGGAAATGTGTATCAGTGTATGTCAAAAAATGAAACATAATCACAGTAAGTGACTTTCCATTTTGGTTTGGACTTTAGATGCTTGACACACTGCCTAGTCTATTGTATTAGTAATTTGGTATTAGTAATTTAGTACGTTGCGAACTGTTATAGTTGTCTAACTGAGAGATTTCGACTTGTTCATGCCGAGATCTGGTTTCTTGCTCTTAAAATTTTCCAAAACAGTGTCTTTGAAAATTGAATATGTGTTGTGAGAATGATTTATTGGTAATATAATGAAAGACCAAACCGGGTCTGAACCTGGCAGTACTTTTGTGTGTTAGAAGTTAGAAACAAATCTTATTTTGTGTTTAGGGTTTCCTCTGCTCATCCTTCAGAGTGAGATCACGTACAAAGGCTTAATTAGGTTACAAAGTATTAAGTGTTTTTCAAGATCTTACCGTTGAGATTTATTAATTCAAATATTTTCTCTTACTTCTTCTGGTAAACGCCATCCTACCTTTTCATTTTTTAAGCTACACCATTAAAGATGGCTTTCTGCTACACAACGACTAAATGTTTAATTTATTTTCATTTGTAACTATCTTTTTGCGTTATAAGAATGAATCATCATTCTTTTTACCTGATCTGCTTTGATATTTCATTTTGGTCAAATACATTGATTAACACAGTTCAAAAAAAGCTAAACGGGCTTCTGGACTCTACAGAGTGAGGCCATACAAGTTGGCGAGGCGGACGAAGGCTAGTCAAAAAAAGGATTCCGGCGTAAATACATCAAAAGTTGAAACTCCCATGATAAAAATTCAAAGAAATATTAGGTGGTCATATTTTAGCTGAATACGGTATGCATACAAGGAAAATGTATAGCTACAATAAAACAGCTTAGTCAACATTCTTGATTGTGCCCACCAACGCTTGAGATCTTAGGATACATTTCTTACTCGAACCGTATTTTCTTTGGAACAACCACTACCTCACCCACCTACAAAACAAAACAAAACAAAAAAGGAGAAAAAACAGAGTGATTAGCAAATACTACTTATTCAGTGGTATGTTACTCCGGTTACAAGCTTTGTGGTCGCATACCAAAGTACAGCAATCAGAACTACCAGTAATAGGTTTCAGAATAATAGAAACATGTTGGAGGGGAATATCAAGATAGTCCAATTACCAGCATATAAAACAGATTATACATTGTCATGACTAATTACTGAACTAAAAAGGAAATAACCATATCTATAACTGCAACTTACCGTATGTTTATTTTCTAGAAAATAATCTGATTTATAAGAATTGTGCATAAGCCAGTTGATAACATTGAACACACACACACAAACCTTGGTTTCATACCGGATAACCATTTGAAGGTACTCCTAGTCTCCTAATCAAATAGAAAATATGCAATCTTACAAATTCAGGGCATTCGTAATCGATGCCTGCTTCCTCAATTTTCCTGTGTCGCTTTTTATCCTTTTTTAGGATTCCTTCAACAACTTTTTGGTGTTCCTGAAGTGTTCTTTCCTGCATCCAGCAATATATAAATTCAGATTAACCTGACAAGATAATATAATTGAAATCACTAATAAAATATTGCGAATAGAGACATTAACATACCTTGTCTTGCCTCTTCCGCTCAACTTCAACCCAGTTTAACGGCTCATATTTGCGACTTGCTCCTTTCCAACTACATAAATATAGGGAGGGAAGGTAAACATACACATCAGGATTCAGGGGAACCCATAATCTGCAGCTATTCATTTTTCAAAAAATCATGTGTAGTTAAGTACTAGTTTCTTTACGTACACATTTGTTGAAGGGATTATAGTTACCAAATTCAGTAAGCTTGGGCTTAAGATTATGCACTCATTACAGCTAGAAAAAACAAGCCAGCATGATTCTAAATAATAGGGTATAGCACTGAAAATGGGGCTTGCAGCCTTGCAAAATTGCTTTTTGCAAACTATATTTATAGGTGGGACTAGATTTCAAATCAACCAATCTCAATAAATTGGTAGCCCTGCCACAAAGATGACAAGAAGGCCGCTATTGTTCTGAGATGATAATAGGACAACTTAATATACCACTTTATGTAGATCAGCTTACAGTTTTGGGTGAACACCCTCCGGAGGCACAAGATAGACTTGAAGAAGGTGCTCAAACAATAAGGTATTGTGGAATTCTTGAGCTACGGCACAGGCCACCTGTAGCTAACAGTTAGTATTCGGGCAACAGGCATAATCAAGGAACAAAATAACTTTTGAACGGCAGATGTCGCCATTACCTCAGGGCGTTCAAATTCAATATATCCATAGTGCTTAGATTTGCCTGTCTGCAAGTACATTGAATGCAGGTTAGTGAAACATGCATTTTACACACAAAAATGGTAACTGAAGAAATGCAGATGGCTAGCTTAGTGCCTCCTGTTTGAGTTAGGCTGAAAGCTTGTCTGGTTCTGCGCTCTTGTTCTGATAATCTGATGTCACTTTTAGTTTGGTCTAATTTTTATTTGTTACCTGATATGAAGTTTGCATATCGTTGTTTGATTTTCTATTATATCACCTCCTTTTCAAAAAGAGAAAAAAATGCAACAAAAGAATTTGTCAATACTATAGGAGTACTCATATGCCTAAACATCAGTCAAATTTCTCCAGCGCTCAATTCAGTAATTTCAGTTACCAATTCCCAAACCCTAATTAGTATCACCTAGCCATTAAAAATAACTATCTCCGTAAATTTGAATAACAATGTAAATCAGAATCTTATGAACTAATCTATCATGCAAAGTTGTTAGAACCATGGAGCAGAAGTACTTGGCATAAGAAATATTGACAGAGGACAAAATGTACACTCATACTGCAATTGAAATGGGAGGCAAACCTTTCTATTCCGTGCAATCCTCAACCTCTTCACAGCATCAATCTGGCTAAAAAAAGCTGCAAAATAAATCAGAATTACCAACTGCATCAAAACAAGCTAAACACTAGTGTCTCATGTTGCAACAGGTTCATCAAAACATTTATAAAAAAAAAAACTCAAACACGCTCACACATACATACCTCTCATTTCATCCTCATAAAACCCATGAGGTATCCTTCCAATATACACAACAGTAGCCTTATCTTCCGGCTCTTTCTGCACTTGAAGCTTTCTGAGCGGCCCACCTGCCAATGGCTGCAACCATATTCAAACCTTTCAAAGTCCAAACCACAAAAACTCCTACTCAACTATCCACAACATCAATAAAATAAATACACACCAAGTAATCAGCAGACGCCGCTTCCTTTTTCGCAGAGGCATGTACCCCCTTCAGAGCCGTCTGCTGCAACTTCTTCGTCAATGACTTTCTTCCCTTCGCTCCCATAATAACTATGCAGGAACGACGGTCAGATTTAAAACAGCGTCGAACTAGGGAGAAAATTGGTACCTGCGGAATAGATAAGAAGCCTTTGTGTGGGTCTGATTGTGCGGCGGAGCAAGGCGGAGGAGATTTTAAATTTTGAATAGCTTCGTCGTTTGTCTTTATGTAAACCCTAAACCCTATTGAACCGATTTGAAGTTTATGAACCAGCGGTTCAAATGTTTTATTTTCACTTATTTTTTTTAAAATTTTCCTTACCTTTTTTTTTTACTGTAATCAAACGGAGCTTTTTTTTTCCGCAACCAAATGGAGCCTTAGTGATGTTTTAATTGATATTTTACCACGAGGCTTCTTGACATTTTAGCAAACCAACACAGCTCATCCTCTCATAGATGATGGCTACAGATAATAAATAAGGGTACCTTTATTGAGAGCAAAAGTCGGAATTCTAATGTTTACAACCACCCATTTCCATGCTATGGGGAAGGAGGGAGGGAATACATCAAAGTTCTTATGAGTGAATTCTCTTATGAAGTTGCTGTAAGAATGAAAAATGCCATCCATTGAGCATGAATAAAACCAATTTAATGGTGCGTACACTTTCAAGTCTAATGTGAATGTGAATCTGTACTTCAGTCTTCAATCTGTGGTGCCAATGGTGCTTACACTTACACTTTCTGACTAAAATGGTGAATGTCTCAACTGCAGATTATGCAATTTGATGACTGATGGTCTGGTTTGTATGCCATATCTTTGCACTCTTCGAATTATGCTGATATTACTGCGTTAT
>JAWWMW010000327.1:12895-24165 GCA_035048345.1 Echeveria elegans | reverse complement strand
GCAATTTGATGACTGATGGTCTGGTTTGTATGCCATATCTTTGCACTCTTCGAATTATGCTGATATTACTGCGTTATGCCTTGTTACTGTACAGGTCTGTCATTTCTTCTCTTCCCTTGAGTTTTTACAAGCTTACTTGCTGGATGGTGTAGTCTGGCAAGAAGAGGCCTTGGTGCCCTGTACCTTTGATCAAATCCCCTCACACAAACAAAACCTATATAAGAAAGTAAAGGAAATACAAGTCTGATTAAACGGAAAACATAAGAAAAAAATCATACAAGATGTGGTAAGCATTACTGAGAAAAGTTATTGCATGGTTTTAGCTCATTATATTTGTATACGCTTTTGCACACCAAATTTGAAATGACAAACATACCTCTCCAGAAGCAGTATTGGATTCCTTCAGTTGTCATCCCTGAGATTGTCAAAGCTAGTCAATTTCTTTTTAATCTTAAATAATCTGTAAAACTCTGTAGCTGGATAAGTTTCTATGAAAAAAAAATTCAGCTATATCACAGTGGGTGTTTGGCCAGTATTCATTAATATTCATAAATATATAGAGATTAGTCAGGTGCACCTTCCTAATTTGGTGCACCTGAGTAAACCTATATTTATATCTCACCCTTGAATATTGTTGACGCTGATGTTCCAAAGTATACAGTTCTTCTCGGTAGATCCCATATCCATTCCCGGGGAACATCTATGGGGTTCATGCTGGACTCATGATCAGCGAACATCTGTTTATTAGAAATAAGTTAGAATTTACGTGCATCCCACAACACCTATATGCTTGATTATTTTCATGATTTCTGTAATGAATTAAATATTATACAACCCTATATGCCTTGGGTATATAACAATTTGGATGAATTCATGGAACTTTTGCTCTTTTATAGGGAAGTCCCACAACACCTCTGAACTATTTGATGATTCTCGTACTGTATAATGAACTTGCAACATACCTCATTGACTTGAAAATATGTCCCATTGAGTGGAAAGCTCCCTCTCATCGCTGTGCGGCATGGAATCTGTACATTTACACAATGATCTCAATATACAGTTACATATCTTTTCAACTACTGTAGTGTAGGTACAATTTTCCCTTTACCAGTAGTGTGCCTCTGACGATGTTAGAATCAGCTTCTCTTTTGCTGTTACATGAGAAACATGTCTGCTCATTGCACATTTTACAAGGATCATCTGATTGGCACCGGCTTTCCGGTGGTTGTGTTGAAAGTGCAGTCTCTCCTAGTATCAGGAAAATTTTGAAGCATTTTCAGGAGAGTCCAGTATGTATAAAAAAATGCTCTCCTAAGTCCTAGGTATGTAAAATATAATCCTGTGTGTTATAATTCTCAAATACTGAGTACTAACTTATTTCAAGTTTTTATATAAATCAGGTATGACAACCCTATCATTTTCCTGCTTACCTGGAGTCCATATTGCGAGAAGGTATGGGCTTGGATCATCAGGTTCTCGTTTATCCATCTGCTCCAATGACAAAAAATCAGCCAACAGACAGATAACAGTTTATTGGGCATTGCAGAAAAGTAACCAACCTCTTTAAGTAGGGGGTGATCATCAGGAAGTTCATATCTGCAAAGAAAGAAATTAGTGTAAGCCAGCTTTTCATAATACAAAGGAACCCAGCATTTCCCCCCCTAGCATATTCACTATTTTGATGAAACATCTCTCCTTCAATGGCGCCCTCAAAAATAGTTTTTGTAAAAAAATTATGTAGTTTCTACAATGAATGCATCTGAACAACTGTCACCAGACCAAATAGAATTCAATTTACAATTAGCTTTTTATATCGGTTAGAAATATGTAAATGTCTCGACTGGAGGATGGTTACTTACACTTGATGTTCTGTTCTTAGTCGACTCACATTCTTCAGTTTTTGTGGTTGCAGGGATGCAGCTTCTGCGGTCAGTGCAACTAATGCATTTGACATGTCACCTTCCTGAACCTCTATGTTATTATCGTGCATATAACTCTGAAGAGTTTGTGAAAACTTCGGGACATCAAGCTTAATTGTTGGAATTTCATCGGGATCTTCCCCAAATGAATCTTCTATATCTATTTCTGATACTTCATCAGGTTCTTGTTCTGGTGTTTTTGGTTCCTCAACAATAGGCTCACAGTTGGTTTTACTAAATCTCTCTACCTTAGAAACCTGGTTGTCCCATTCAAGGAGTGTCCGGGAAGGAGTGCCACTAACTGGGCCCCTGTCAGATTGCACTGAAAACCCGGATGGTAGGATATTTCTTTCTTCTGGCGCTGGCAGGGCAAGCCTCGCACTAATTGAACAAAGAAAAAAAATGGTAAACGAAGTAGGTTGCTGTATTCAACAATTAGTTCCTTTTGTACTACTCTTTAAAGATTGACCTCATTGTTAATCCTCACATGCATAATTTCAAAACAGAAATGATACTTAACACGCTGACTTTCGTATTTGACCCTAATAGTTAACTGAACAGTTAAACTAATTACCGAGCATCATTGCGTACACTGATATTTGCTAGTTAGTGTATCTGAAACAATTTCTCATTATGCTCTGAGTATATTCTATAGACTATTTTTGTGTGAGTAGGTGTGCTGTTTTTACTCATCTTATGTTAGAATTATTGTCCTCACACCGCTAGCGGTCCTGATTAAGTTTCAAATTTTGATGAGGTGCAAACCTTGCAAAGGCACTTGCGAAATGTCTGCATTCAGCTCTCATTGGGCATGCATTGCAATTTGGTTTACTTTTTGTACAGAAAACCTGTGGTTATTAAGAAAAGCAGCACATTACAGTTAAACAAGAATGGCAAAGGCTGAACAATTTATTACTTGAATACTTGTTTTGAAGTTGCGCAGTACCTTTCCAAAGGTAATCATTTGATAATGCAGCTCGTACCTGTAATTTGATTTAGATTTAGCAAACAAATTTTAGAACATGCATGCCACTATTTAGAGTATAATTAGATAAACAACTAATACTCAGCAAACTCATTACAGTGTTCGTTGATCTAGCTTGCAGAGTCTCGGCCATAAATATTTTTGTATGGTCTCCAGTATAGGATACCTGTAATAAACTCATGATCAGCTTTACGTTAAAATAAATGATTGACACATCAAATGAAGATATACTGTTTAGTACATACATTTCTAAAAGATGAAGTTGAAGGGATTCAGGGAGAGGTTGTAGAGGAACCCATCCCAGTCTGACAGCTATCCGTCCAACATTAGTGTCAACCTTTGTTAACAACACAGAACACTGAATGTTACTATACTAGTGGACTGAGATGCCTTAACATTCTAATTACTGGGACATTACCGGAAAAGCCAGATGATGAAGTGTCAGAAGTCTCACACACTCTACACTCTTTAATCCCAAGCCCCTGATACTTAAGAGATAATCCCTGCAGCATGATAAGAATTAGTGATGAACTGTTGCTATGCGTGATTTCTGTAGCGATTAAGGAATTGATAACAGTTCCATCAACAAGTCACTCAACATTTATATGTTCATGTTACCTTGTGCAGCTCAATTTACTTTTACTCCACATTAAGAAGGAAAGAGAAAAATAAAAAAAACTTACTTTGCTTTGTCAGGAGGAGCGTCTCTTAACCATTCGAGATCAATGCTTCCATGATCAGTAACCAGCCGGTTGAGGAAGTCCTGCATGCAGAACTCATTACCTTAGTTAATTGATCTGTCCTCATCCTAATGGATGAAGCAGGTACTGGTTGCAAACTTTATAGTATATTTTTTACAAATTTAATATTACTTTATCTTTTCAATTATTTTTATTGTTTAAGGTTTTACCTTGATTCTTTCTGCCAGCATGTTGTTCATTCCCCTTTCTTTTATGGCATCAGAAATCTCCTTCACCTCTGCGTGTCTCATTGTCTCATAATCCATGGAGTCCATATTGTTTTTGTTTTTTGATCTTCTGATTTTGCGCTGTGCCTCCTTCCTTAATACATCCCAGTCAACTGTTTTTTTATCTGCATCTTGCTTTCCTTTTCTTGCTTTAGGACTGCTGCCTTTTCTGTTAAAATTGGCGGCACTGGGAAGGCCTTGCTTTTTTAAAATGGCTTCAGTCACCCCTTCAATCTCTGATGTTTTATCTGACTGGAATGTTAGACTCTCTCGAGGATGATCACTGAACAGATGCTGTGTAGTTTCCTTGCAAGGTGTAGCTGGTATGCCTTGTTGGTGCACTACAGGGCATCCCAGTTGCTCATTTAAATTTGGTCTTCCTTCCGTTTTCTCCCTTGGATATTCATTTTGCTTTGAGTTCCCTCTGGTTTGCAACTCACTTGTGTTACTTGAACACTCTGATGCATCGCAGGCAAGGCAAGAAGACACGCTCTCTCCACCTGATAATTGCTGACATTCTTTCTCAGAAGCTCCTTGGGTTTTTTCGAGATGATATGATGACCGTTCAGGGGGACTGTCTCTTAATGACGTCTGAGCAATTTCTGTAGGTTTATCAGTTTTAAATAAACTGGAGGGGTTGGGGGTAGACAGTTGTTCTTCTACTTCTGATTTAGAACCGGACGAAGACCCTCTATTGGTCAAACGGATGAAAGAATCAAACGAATCAAGGGAAACTGTCTCATTGTTGGCCCCTCTTATTTGGTCATCTCCCAAGTTTACAATCTCAGTCTCTGATGTCATGCTTTTCCCCTCATTTTTCGGTGCCGCGAAATGACCGTATGAGAGGGCTTGTTTTGCTTCATCATTTATCGTTGTATCCTCAAGGTCAATAATACAAATTTCCGGTTCTTCAGTTATCGCATCATCACCTGTGCAACTTTCCCGACTACGAAGGCTTAGAGGAAATCTGGCTGCTAGAGACATGAACGCAGAGCTACATACAAAAAAAGATCGATCAACATATGTCTCAACTTGAGACCAGTATTAATAAAAGTGCATTGTGGTAGAATATGTACTTCACCTTGATAGATGGTCGGACACATTTTGAGTGAGGAACACTCCTATCACCGAGTCAACGACTGATCCTTTCCATTTTGAAAATCGCCGATCCCCTGCAAAAAGGTCATCTTCAGGTCATCTGAATCCTGCATGAATCTTTATTGTTGTACTTGTAATGTTTATGAGTCTCCCACTTCCAGCATTCCTTGGCTTGATGTTAATTTAAATTTCTAATACACCAGCTCGGTGAAGTTTTAATGAGTAACATAAATATGAGCAGTTAGAAGCAATTTTTATCTCTCGATTATGACCATGCATTTTCTAGAAATACCAAGCGAGATATTAGACAAAAGATAAGTTGCTTGCATCATAAATAGTTTGCATAGTGCATACCTTGAACAAGATGCATACGGGAAATGAATGAGTCAGCTCGCAGGTTGAACGTGTATCTTTCTTGTTCCCACCATTTTTCTTTATCTGCATCTGTCCCTTCTGATGGGCCTTCCTTCCCCATTAACAATTTCCATATCCTCTCAGATTCAGCATCAAGATCCACTTTAGGCCGCGGCTTACGTTTCTTGGCTTGGTACATTACAACCGGACCATCTCCTTTATATAGTACAACTGCATTTTCTGGGTGCAGTGTTTCCTTCTTGCTCACGCCGTCAAGATTTATTTCTTCCATCTGATGCACTATGTCATCAATCAAGTCTCTGATATCTTTCTTTCGGAGTTGCCCTGCACGATATCATATTTGTTACATGAATAGATAATTCTGGTTTGCATGAGAAAATAACAATTTTAACAATTTATCATTACCTCTTTTGCTGGAGGACGATGTTTGGTAGTCACTGCCTTTCTTGCGACTGCTAACGAAGGAACTTGAAGCAATATTCTTGGTTGACCCATTGTTCAAAGCTTTAGTGATTGCTTGCGTATCACCTGATGGACCTGCCCTCTTGATTGTTTTCACTAATAAACCAGATGCAGTGGGTCTAGAATACTGTTTTTCTGTAATATTACTACTGCCATTTTTCACTGATTGCTGGCTATCTACCACGAGAGGCTTTGCAGGGGTATGTTGCACATTATGGTTTGAGGCAGGGACCGGTGTAGGAGACCCCCGTAAGTTAACAAGATTTCCCATATTATGCATCTGTGAAACGTTCGAAGGTTGCTCTGATGAAGTAAGCTGTTTGAAATAATGATTAAAAGCAGCTGATGAGGCAGAAACTCCATTTCCGGCTCCCTGATAGCTTCTGTATTCGGCAGACTGGCAAATGTTTGTGGGATTTGACAACCAAGGGTAAGGAAAATGCGAGGGTCTCGTATTGGCAGGGGTGCAATTTCCATTATTAGCTACAGTTTGCCTTGATTTGATCTGAGCAAAATGCTGATTTTGTGTGCCACACATCTGCATATGCACCATATTCTCGAGTCTTCTTCTCTTTTCTGACTCCTGAAGTTTCTGTTGTGTGACACACTCACTTTGATACCCACCATCCATCACTCTACTCGATTGTGAAGCATTCACTGACGCATTACCATGGAAATGTTGCTGCTCACTGATGAATTCACGCTCTCTCTTAGATCTCCTTGCTTCGCTCTGAACACCATCAGAAGTAATCACCACTGGCTGATTATATCTGCTCAAAATCATAAGACCGCGGTCACCGCGCTCGCTGAGATTATCATGAGTGTGCTTGGTTTGTAAATCAAGTTGCCCGTTGTTTTCTGCACTAGTGAACCTTTGCACTGGATAGTAAGATCCGTTGTTGTTTTGGTTTCCATGGACAATGTGGGAGCTTGCACTTACTCGACCATAGTTTTGATTTCCCAAAAGAAGATCTTGAAACGAGGTTGCTTGGGTCGGTGGACATCTCTCAGAATGCATGCTGATATTAGTTCTCTGTTGGGTCGTTATACCACTGGTACCGTTGTCGTTCCCCATAAGTAGATCTTGGAATGTGGTTGTTCGGGTAGGGGGTGGTCTCATCAAATGTGGGTTGTTGATCGCTACTCCCTGATGCACGGAGTGAGCCAAGTTATTAACGACTTGTCTTGGATGCATAGATGGAAGCGATTCATTTTGCTGATATGTTTGAACTGCGCCGTCTCTCTGGGACATATTTATACCAGTGCTGCATATTTCTGTAGTTTGATTATCCAAGTTTAAGTCAAACTCCATTCTCCTCATTTGGCGCATTTGTTCAGGCTGAGAATTTGAAATCTTTTCAGCCAGTTCTGCAGTTTTTTCGTTCTCAAAACTCAATGCTCGTCTACATGAATTTGCGGCAGGTTCTTCAGTTGGACCACCAGTTTCTAATACGTCACTTGGATGGCTTCCTGAGGCATTCAGACTACTCTTTCGCGTGTACTTCCTCTTTGGTTTTTCCGAAAGTTTTGAGTTCTTTGGTGTTTCAGACTTAGGTGCCTTTTTCGGTTTTCCTTCTCTTATGACTTTAGGCCTATGTTTTCTTCTTTTGGGAGTTTTATGGTGCGGCGTCTTGTCTAAATCAATAACTTGCCCTCCATTTTCTTTGACCGTTTTCTTCTCCGGAGTAGATATTATACGTGATGAAGTGTCACCATTAGGTTGCACTAAATCACTAAGCTGCAGCGTGCCATTTTCTGTCACTGTGATCTGCTTATCGGTAGTCTGTTTATCTCCATTCAGGCTCAACTGTCTATCTGATTCTGGAAGTTCCAGGGTTTCACATTGCCTGTTTTCATGCGAGTTTGAAGCTTGATTTATTGTTGCTGATGCAGCTTGATGGAAATAATCAAGTGTCTGGATGAAACTGGGTTCAGTTTCTGTTATCGCTGGGGCATTGAGATTATACTCAACTCGACTTGGACCACGGAAAGGCTCTGCAATAAGAAAAGGTAATCAGTGCTAGAAACTAAAACTTATCCAAAATGTTACTTGTGAACCTTTTTCCTTATAGAAAGGTAAACATGCTGACTGGTGACAAGTAATTTTCATAAAGAGGTAATCAAAACTTTTTAATATTTTCAATATTTAATTTTGTGATTTTCTGAGGGAAAGCTAATCATGACAACTTGAAAAATGCATCTTTTGTATCAAGGTAATGAGAGCCAAAAACATGAGTTTTTAGTTTAAAAGAGTATTTTAGGCGACGTTAAACATACTGACTGTAAACTGATATTTTTCTTACTGAGTTATAAACTGAAATACTATGATTATTTTTCCTTGTGCAGAGGTATTTCTAAAAGACACTACACAGAAATTTCAAGTATTTTAATTTCCAGATTTAACTCCTCCAAGTTCCAGTTATTCTTTAAGGACTGTTGACAAGTGAAAACTAACTGCTGATGTTTACAGCAATTTGATAAACACTTGAGCAATTCTCATTTCATATCACTGAGGTAATATCAACAATCATGATTTATTTATTTTTGATGAAAAAAGTCATAAAACATTCAGTACTTTGTAACGTAAGCCGGGGAAATCAATGAGATGAAAAGAGAAAGCTGTTACCTTCGGGTAATTGGAAGACATCCTTGCTAGCAGTGCATGAACTTGACATGAGGTGGTGATTTTGGTATATCGGCATGTTTGCTGAATTGTGGTCCATCCAATCCGCACTAGCTTGGACGTTTAGATTTGGTATAGCTGGCCTATTCACTTGCTGAAAGCTTTTGTTCTGAGCAGCAACCTGAGATAGCTGCGGGCTTCTATTCTGTGCTGCAAACTGAGATGCCATCAAGGGAGGATTCAGTGACGCAGAAGTAACCTGAGATAGCTGTGGGCCTCTATTCTGTGCTGCAAACTGAGATGGCATCCAAGGAGGATTCAGTGAATCAGAATTAACCTGAGATAGCTGCGGGCCTCTGTTCTGTGCTGCATACTGATACTGAGATGCCATCCAAGGATGATTCAGTGACGCAGAATTACTTCTCAAGGTATCAATTTCATTTCTTAAATTTCCATGCATGTTCGGATTGCCCTGAGATGCTCCGTTAATCCCTCGATTTTCATCTAAAAGAGCTCCGTCTAAGCCGTAAGACCCATCGACCCCGAGCAAAGCCATAAAGCTGTTTGGGTTAAAGATCTGGACGCCATTTCTACCCACTTGTTGATACGGATCTATATCCTGAACGGACTGATATGAATTTACCGATCCAAATGGCTGATCATTAGGGAACTCAAGCAGCTGCTGCCAGCTCGATAATTCGGAATTATTATCCTGTAACTGGATCCGAACAGGATTGACTCTGCCTGAGATCATATTGTTGGGTGTTGCTGGAACCCAATAATTTATCCCCTGCGCCTCATTTTCCTTCGAGATCGAAAACCCTCCCGAATTCATGATGAATTCGGGATCTACTCCTCACCAATACTATCGAACTGCACTTTTCTATCTCAAAAAATGATTCCTTTGCTCCTCCTTCCCCTCTTTTTTATCGAGGCAGAGCGGAGAAACCAATGCACCGCTTCGTCGCAATGCCTTCTATATAGAAGCAACGGGAAATTAATGCACCGCTTCCCCTTCCTTGCAGTGCCTTAGCGCTTTATACACATTTTACTCACCTACCCCTTGTGATAACCCTAAAAAACAATTCCATTCCAAAAATCACGACACAAATCCAATGACGCTAATCCACATTACAGCTCAACCGTGACTAGAACTACAATACCCTTATAGCGAAAAATTATCACTTTCAACGCAATGTAAGTAACAAATCAAATAATCAAAACAAACCTCAAAATCTACAAAAATCTCCAAAAGCCAACAATTTGTTCTAATAAGAATATAAGTCTCGAAATCACAACACGAATCCAACTATGCTAAACCACGCAGTTAAAGTAACAAATCAAAGAAATGAAACAAACCTCAAAACTTTAAAACCCCAATAATTTTCTTCTTCACAAGTTCCATAATTACGATATGAATCCAGCGATGCTGAGCCATACACATTACAAATAACCCCCAATTACAATTATCTTACCCCTCTTAGCAAAACTAACGCTTTCAAACCACATTAAGTGACAAATCAAAGAATCGAAACAAACCTCAAAATCTTTACACACCAACGTTTTTCTCCATCACAAATCCCCACTGACAAAACGAATCCAACTACGCTAATCCATCCACATAACAATCAACTGCGATCACAATTGTAACACCAAAAAATTCAAGCTTATGTCGCACTTTAAGTAACAAATCAAGAAATCAAACACACAATTTCTTGCTCCTTACAAGTCCCAAACATTAAAACCCAGAATAATGAGAGAGAGAGAAAATCCTTCAACAACAGATTTGATTGCACGCAGACAGGGCACGACACGACAGGCAAACACACACACAACACAAAGCATTCTGTACCAGAACTAAATAGACGAAATATCACATAATTGAATACCAAATCGCAGCCCCGTATCTACAGAAATCTCGACCCCAACTGTCCGTATGTTACAGAAAATGCAATCGAGACGAATAAGGATGAATTAAAGCACAATAAATGAAATTAAATAAGGAAATTGGACTCATTTGCAACTCACCTAACCGATCTGCAGAAATGCAACCTTCGCCGGAGACCTTGAATTTCAAGTCAATGCTGCCGGAGAATCGAGTCAGTACCTACAACGCAACAACAACGCCAACAAAAACAAAGCGCTTTAGCCTTTAGAGAGAGAAAGTTTGTTATTTATTGCATTTCACATTAATTATTAATTGTAAAATCGAATTAAATGATACGTATATTATACATTAAAATACTGTTTCTTTGCATGTTAAAAGTAATTTCACTATGCAAATTAAATAATTAAATCCAGTTTATCCATTTCATCAATATGTTGATTTGGAGACATAATGCTGAGGTGGCACGTTTTCAGGTTCGATTTCTAATTCCTCCGTGCTTTTTTATTCTTCATGTTTCGTTTTGAGCATCATCTTAAGTCTTTTTCTTTTTTGGTAATATTCTATCTACTTTATTTATCATACTTTTTTTATATATTCTCTATTTATTTACTTTTATTTTGTTTTATTTTCTCTTACGCTTTTTTTATTCTTAAATATAATCGTGCTCCAAATCAAATAAGCACAAAAGGACGAAAATAGTACAATTATTAATTTTGAAAAATATCATTTTTTTTGCATAAGGTAGTAGGAGTATCATTTATTTTGCGATGAATGTATATGTATTCATGAGATCGATGACTCGATTGAATATTCGGGTTGGAGTTTTTTTTTTTGGGGTGTTGGGTTCCTAAAGCAAAATTAAATGTGTAGGGTCAACAAGTAACAATTAAGGTTTCAATAAACTTTATTAGTTTGATGGAATAGGATTTATTTATTTAAATATGTTTTGAAAA
>JAWWMW010000326.1:18318-29747 GCA_035048345.1 Echeveria elegans | reverse complement strand
TGTAGCAAAGAAGACACTTTTGATAGCTTGCTTTTGCAAGCTGCGAAGAGCACATGGAGCTTTCATAATTGCTACCCTTATTGGCCTCATATTCTTAATTTAAAGCATATATGATGTCCTTGACCTATATACTATAGAGAGGTGCCTTTGCACTAGGCAGCCTCTTCCTATCTCAATTATGCACATTGCACAACTACAAAATGATATGCATGAATATGCTTTTGCTCAAGTTTTTGTAGGAATTTGAGATATGGTTTAGTACTTTTTTAGGTAGTTAATGTGTCTTTTGGGCACTCTATGATTAAGTGGCTTACAAAAGTAGTTAAGGATTGATATAAAAAGGAGTTACTATGGTATGTTGGATGTGTAAAGCCGATACATTTGAACCACTTTCACTTCACTATGATTTAGACGAATGATGTGTTACAAAAATCTTGTACCTGTTTTAATTTGACCCCTCATTTTATTTGGCCCAAAGCCAGGAAGTGAAATAGAGTGAGGAGTGAGGAACTTTCTAAGCAGACAGTAACTTAAACAGGTGCAAGGGCAAAAGATGGAACGGCGAAACTCTCCTGTCTCCTCACACATCTCCAAAGTTGACCATACAACAAATGACAAGTTTAATATGGGCCCAAGGACAGTAACCCATAAAACAATGACATGGGCCGTTATCACTACAAATATCTGCCTCTCGATGCAGAGATGCCAATCCCAGTCCGTTTTTCAAGAATGACATTTGAAAATTCTCCGGGTTGGGGAGGAGGATTAGGAGGCACAACGCGATGAGGGATGCGTTGTTTATTTTTCTTAGAGAAGCTAACTTGGGGCCTAGGTTAGAGGTGGCAGACCTTCTCGCTAACGGAGTAAAGCCCGCAGACATTTTAGTGCCTGCTTGGAATAACGGTAGGGATTTGTGTGTGGACGTATCCATTGTGTCTCCTTTTGTAGGGGGAGGTGCAATGTTAGAGGCCGGAGAGGCAGCAAGGAGAGCAGAAGACAAGAAGATTTCTAAATACGAGGCTGTGTGTTCGGCTAATGAGCTTATCTTTGAGCCCTTTATTATGGAGTCTTTAGGAGGTTTTGGAGGAAGAGCGGAACGGCTTATGAGGACAATAGCGGCGAGGTGGGCTGCAGTCAAAGGAGTGGAACCTGCGGCAGCTCTTAAATATAATTTAATAAACTTGGTTTAAATTAAACTTACACATGTGAACTTTATATTTCATTCATACCATTATATTTGATATATGCTATAAAGTTCGAAATAGTGACAACTATTTAAGAAAAAAATCATATACTAACTTCACTAAACATTTGAGCTTGTAACGTGAAAGCAAATTATAAAGTTCTAAGAGCATATACACCTGTATGTAATTGTACCATCTCCTACAATAGTACCTCCTCTCCACCTCCTCCAAACAAAGAACAAAATGGAGAGAAGGTGCTATTGTTGGAGGTACTACAATTTGTTACCGATGTATATGCTCTAATCGACATTGAAAGCAAATTGATCGATGCTCATCAATGTAATCTTGATCGTATAACTACTTCTGCACCGTTACATGCGGTGCGGTCCAGTTTAGTATGGGCGGTTTGAAAAGCAAAACCACTTCTGCACCGTTATATGTGGTATGACGCGCTTTTTGAAATTTTATTTTTTGCTTCTATGCGGTGCAGTTTTCAAACCCATTTTTAGCGGTTGGTGCGGGCAATTCCCCATAGTGGAGCATTTTTTCCCACCCCTACTAATTATTGTCTCTTTTTATCTTTGATTTTCTTACTGTTCATTATTTGAAAGAAAAATCTCAAAATTTTCAAAAACAGAATTTAATTATTTTCATAATATGTTCAAACTTCTTTAAATCACATAAATTTTATTTTGTTACCTTCAAGTTCAATTCCTAAGTTCATTCCAGAAAATAAGTGTTCAACCAACTGAAATAAGCCACCGCATGGTGTACTTGTAATTTGTTTAAACTTCAATGGTATTTATGTGATTCTAGAATTTTGTTCTTTCCGACTGTCGCTGGATTAAAACCCTAACTCCGCCCCCCTACCCTTACACAGATAATACATCACTGCCGCCAGTGCTTTGGACGACTCCGAGAAGCATCAGTCAACGATAACAACAGCAGCAACCCAAGTCTCGTAACCACCATGGTAAGCAACCGTTTTCTCATTTGTATCGTATCTTAAGAATGTTAATGCTTCTTTTGATTTAACACTCACCCTTGTTGTGTGACACATATGTTGCCTGCTTCTGCGTCCAAAATGAAATTGTTAATTTTATAATTATGTCGACTTTTCAGTCAATGGTTTACGTTCCAATAGAATTAGGGTTTGTTAAATTTGGAAGAATGGAGGGGTTTAGTTATCATATGCTGCATTTTTTTTTGTGGAGGACCGAGTGATGGTTTTCCATATGGTTTGTGTTTCTGTGTCGGTAATGTAGTCTAGGAGAAAGGTTAGGGAGCCAAAGGAAGAGACTGTGACTCTTGGACCGGCTGTTCGTGATGGAGAGCATGTGTTTGGTGTTGCACACATCTATGCTTCTTTCAATGACACTTTTATCGTAAGTGATATACACTCTAGCACTCATTTTGAATTCGTTCAACTTTCTTTTTATTCTTTTGGTTATATGGTACTGATTGCTCTTCTATTCTGCAGCATGTCACTGACCTTTCTGGAAGGGAAACTTTGGTACGCATTACCGGTAAGCCTGAGTTATCCCTATTTTCTAGGGAAAAAAAACTATCAGCGGTCATGGAAACAGTTGTAATACTCACCGTGAGTTCACATATGTTGTTCATCTTTAAAGGTGGTATGAAGGTGAAAGCTGATAGGGATGAATCTTCCCCATATGCTGCTATGCTTGCAGCGCAAGATGTTTCTCAGAGATGCAAGGTGTGTGTGTGTACATTTACCAGCTGACAATTGAATTCTGTTCCTATTTAAATCATTTATGCTTTAGTTGAGCTAAACTGACTCCTACATTTAGGAGCTCGGGATTACTGCTCTACACATCAAGCTTCGTGCTACTGGTGGAAACAAGACTAAGACACCTGGCCCTGGTGCCCAGTCAGCACTTCGAGCTCTTGCTCGTTCTGGAATGAAAATTGGCCGCATAGGTAAGAACATGGATAACTGAAGGACTTTGTAATTCATAATCTGAATTCAAGGGTAATGCGTCCTCCTAGTAAACCTTTATTAAGTGTGTTAGGCACCTCAGGAAAGGCATTCAAGAATCTTAGCCTTGAATATGAATCGATTTGATTTGCTCACTATCCATAGATAATCATCCACAACACCTTATTCGTCCATTGGTATTTCAAAACATTCCTGCTGACTGATTGTGCTCTCTTCTACTTCCAGAGGACGTTACCCCAATTCCTACTGACAGCACCCGAAGAAAGGGTGGGCGCAGAGGTAGACGTCTGTGAGCCATCACATATCGTACCACAAGCGTATCTTCAATTCGGATGGCCAATCGTCTCGAATTCATTTCTTTTAAGACAAGAATTCTTATCTAGTGCTGACTGTTTATTTGGTCTTGAATTCATTTCTTTTAAGACAAGAATTCTTATCTAGTGCTGACTATTTATTTGCTTGATCTGGGCTCATTTGCATTCAAATAGTTTCAAATATATTACAGACTTGCGAGCATTCCTTAGCGAACCTCCACATTTATCAGAATTGAATTTACACCGCAAAAGCCTTCAATATGATTTGTTGATCTATGTAAGTGGAATCTGAGCTGGAAGGTGTGCGTGCAGCCGTATGCGCTCTAGGAGAATTCAGAAGCTTGTATTTGTTGTCTGTGTAGTTGACGGGGATCACAATGTCCAGCCACAATGTTTGCAGCAGTATTCGCTCAAAAGTTTTGTTTCCCAACTATTTGAATGATCAGGTACAGATTGGTCTCTGCGCATTGTGAACATCACAAGCTGCCGGCCAACAGCTTTGTAAACAGTCCTATAAGTATCACCCTTTACCTGGACCAATCTCGCCACAGACCAGTATTCTCAGTTCAACAACTCCAATCTTTTGCACACGTGATGGCCTCATCCTTGAAGATGTCATCATTTTTTGTAGCTGTTGCTCTCTTTGTCACTGTTACCGTCGTTCAGGCAGGCGATCCTGACATATTGACAGACTTTGTACTCCCACTAGGGTCCAATGGGGTCAACGGATCGTTCTTTTCTAACTCGGGTTTCCGTGGAGTGTTCTCTTATCCCGAGCCATCAACCTTCAAAGTCACCAAGGCGTTCCTAACCGAATTCCCAGCGCTCAATGGGCAGAGCGTAGGAATGGCAGTCCTCCAGTTCCCAGTTGGTACAGTCAACCCTCCCCACACCCACCCTCGCTCAGCTGAGCTTCTCTTTGTCGTAGAAGGCAGCCTTGAGGTTGGCTTTGTAGACACCACAAACAAGCTATACACCCAGTCACTCCAGTTGGGAGACATTTTCGTCTTCCCTAAGGGCCTAGTTCACTTCCAGTACAACGTAGATGCCAACATTCCTGCTGTAGCTGTTTCTGCGTTTGGCAGTGCTGCTGCCGGAACTGTCTCGGTCCCTAACACTCTCTTCAACACTTCCATTGATGACACCATCCTTGCCAAGTCATTCAAGTCGGATGTTGCCACCATTCAGAAGCTCAAGGCCGGCCTGGCTTAAGCTATCTTTTTCATCTTGTTTTCGCTTGCAAACAAATCCATATATGCCTTGATTGAGCCCCGGAATTAAAGCTATTCCCAATAATCTGATCAGTACCTCATATTAGCGATACTATTGTGTTGTGTTGTGAATGTGTAAGTTTTACACTGTTACTGATCATCAATAGATCATAATCTTTATTTGGTAATCTCAACTCTTTTCATATTCAAATTTCAAATACATGTTCTTACAAATGGAGTGAAGTTTATTCATATTGTGCGTGGCATGATGCGTCGCAGAGTATATGGTCTCATGACACGACTCTCATCGGTTTGTGGCACGGCAGGAGCGCCTGATCTCCCCTTTTTTACCAGAAAGGACTTGTATTGCACCCATTTTAACCATGGCTTGGCCGAACATGGTTTGGAAATCAATAGCTCCGGTAGCCAGAGATGTTACTGTTCCACTAGTCAATGAGTCGAGTGCTATGGCCTGATCGAGCTGCAGGATTCCTCTGCGAAGCTTTATTTGGTTGTAGAAGGAATTGTCAACAGTGTTGGAGCTAGATAAGTTCTGATCAAGGTTGATCTGATTGTCTACAGTTAGTGGTTGCGGACAGGTTTGTTTCAGTTGGTTAAGTAATGCTGCGTCCAAGCTGGGATCGGCCCTGCCCGTGTTTTGAAAGTTATAGAGCCGGTTTGTAATGAAAGAGCAGTGTGTGATCCCAACCGTGTGGGCACCTACATTTGCAACATATAAGCATGTTGGACCATTAGGGTGTGATGAGACTCGGATGATTGACATATTTAACATTGACCGATCCTTACCTAGTAGAACCACCATCTCCGACACGGTTAGTCCTTTGTTTGCAAACAGATTTGCTAGCTGGGAAACGGGGATGGCAGGGCCAGGTAGGTTGGCATTGGCATCTGAGGCCCTGGAGACAAACCCATCTCTTCGCCCCGTCTGAACTTCGTATCGGGTTCCCTTACCCTGGGTCATTCATTACAATGGATAAAATCTACTGGGATCAGACATTTCATGGTAATAATTTCAAAGATGCGGCACTTACCAAGACAATCGCGTCTCGAGTGGCCAAGGCGATGATGTCCGCACAGGACACCAGTCCAGCGCACCTCCTCTCAAGCTCAGCCTTCACAGCATCAATCACTTCGTACCCTCTAACGCTAAGGTTGGGAGATGCCGTTTTCTCACTCGTAGATCCATCCAGCAGTATGGATGCATCACACCCCTTCCATTTCAACTCAGTTTTATTCAATATAATCAAGAAAAATATGAAATTCAAGTATGACTTGTGACACAAGTAATTGTACTTCTGACAAGCTTAGCTTCAACTTACATTGACAAAGCAATCATGGAACTGCATACGCAGTAGGGCAGGAAGGATCGTCGAATCGGTCAAAAACTGGCTACTCATGATTTGAGCAACTACGGATTCGACGTCTACTAGTCCACATTTTCCTCTATAAAACCCGGTTGTAAGAGCGCCAAAGCTTTGGCTTGCAAAGAGGGATAGCACCAAGATTGCTGCAACTGCTGTTGTCCTCATCTCTTCTCTTGCTCTCCGTAAATCTAAAGCTCTGTTTATATAAGGTTGCTTTCTGACCAGCATAATTTGACGGCAGGTCCGACTGGGTGGCATGTTGAAGGTCGGACAGATTATGTAGTTAAAAATTGTGATCTTTAATTCTCTCCTTTAGCAACACGCGCTTTAGAAAATAGTAGTTGCTGCCCCAACTCTAGAGGTTGACTGTCGGCGTTGTGAATTTGGTTGACTCAGAAGATCATGCAATGCAGTGGGATTATACGATGCCTGATCGTATCCGGCTATATTTTTTACAATGAAGATATCATCATTCATCTCTTCATGTCGGTTGGAACAAGTCTTTAGTTCCAACCTGTACAAGCTCGAACTGTGTTTACTTGGATTAAACAAGTGACATGGTTTCTGTAAGGATTTATGTACGAGGGTAAAACCTAAGTTTCACGAATAACGGTATGGATACAAGTGCAAATATGGAATAAGGTAAAAATTAAAATTTTCCGATACCGGTAAGTAGTGCGTATGGCAAATAATATATATGATTACAAGTATACAATTATAACCAAACAAAATAAGTATTTAATGCTAAGAAAAAATTTCGATTAAAGTGAAAATGAACAAAATTTGGTTCGAGGAGAAAAAGCGAACCTGATGGGGGCGCTAATCGCAGTTGCTGAGTGCTGCGTGATGGGGAAGAAATTAATTAAAATTTGTGTTGTATTTTGTTTATTTTTAATTAGAACCTCATAACTTTTAAAAACAAATAGAAAAATTGGATGAGAACCGGACGAGAATCGGGTACGGGTGCGTATCCGGTATACGGGAATACGGCACTCAGACCAGGTATTAGTGCAACATAGGGTAAAACACCCAAGCAAATTGATAAAAAAAAAGTCATTAGCTTAGAAAATATGGAGTTCATGTTAGTAAAAACCTTCTGTTCGAAACTTATTTTTTCAACCGAGATGACCCGTTTATTGCGTTACCACCCTGCTTGAAGGTCGTCGAAGATGTCTTCCCCAACGAAGTAAAGCTGTAAAGGGCTAGCGGATGCGAGGGTGGCCCAAGCGTGAGGTATGCAAGCGTCACAGCTTAATTGAGCTAAGGCGGACCAATGCGAGAGTGCGGACTCCATTCTCTAACTTTATTAGGAACACCAGCTTAAGAGAAGAGTTTACCACAAAAAGCCTTAAAATTTTAATAGTATGATTAAAAAATCAGAAAATTTATTCGTAAAAAATATGAAAATTAATTTTAAAAATAAGAAGAAAAGAATTGCAAAATTTTAAAAAGTACGTTTAAATGTCATGGGAAATTAATTTGAAATATAAAAATATAAACTAGATATCAAAAAATTTTACTATTAATAAAGCACAAAACTCAATTTGTTATTGAGCTGACGACATAAAATTTTCATATTTAATCCTTAATCTTTCTTATCCCACTACACCAAACTCCCCTCAACCACGTTCTTATTCCACTACACATCGTTCTTCTCTTTTATCTTTCCAATCTCATCTCCACATTGCAGTCATCCGTCAGTAAGTTCCTTCAACAAGATTGTTTTCCGGCAGTGACATCTGTTTCTTTTTCTTAGTTTTAAGTTAATGGCAGTTGGGATACCTAAACAAAAAGTGAAATTGAAGGTTACGGAAGAAAAACTTCTGACTATAATGCTCAAATACAATGGTGGACGGCCAAGATCAGAGGATCCCAGCCATATATATTTTTTTAGTTATTTCTTCTTCTTCGTTCATTCCATTTTGGGAACTTCTATTTTATAATAACACAACCATTTTCTGAATTTTTGGTTTCAACTTTTCATTATCTGTTCAGACCAAACTTAAAAGTGCTGTTCAGTTGCAAGACTTGTTAGACGCCACACGAATGCTTGTTCCACGAACAAGGTACACAGTCATTTTTATGTAACGTGGAGGAATTTTGTTTTTAAATAGTCCGACACATGTCCTTTTAGTGTTGATGTTATGACAAGCTTTCTTGATTGTAACTACTGTGGATAAGTTATGACTTCGCATGTGGATTAGTTAAGTTAGGGTTTTACGAACCTGAACCTCTAGCAGACGAAACCACTGTTGATTTCAGCAGGAGATTTCTTAGTATGAATGTGGATAGAGGTGTACGCTTCATTGGATAGTCTAAAAGTTACATATGGTGATTCAGTGCTGTCTCTCATCAATATTTCATCTGTCGTTGTTTGAAATTTGAAGCCATTTTTTCAGACCCGGGCGAGAAAGTGACAGTGAAGCTGAAGATATTGAACATGCGGAGAAGCTTCGCCAGGTCAAAGCAGTACTTGAAGAGGTAGTAGCTAATTAACATGATTTCTCGTTTCACTTTGGCTGCCTCACTCACTTGCCAATATCACTTATATGATTTGTTTCCATTATATGTTAGCTTATTTGTCTGATAAATGTAATATTATTAAGGTGTAAATGACACACATTATTGCATAATTTACCTCGGGCAAGATAAGATTGGCTTTACTTTTTTTAAAATCTTGCCCGCGGGGCATGAAATTGAATTACATACCCAAATGAAGGTGTATTATGATCTGCTGCATAATTTAGAAGTTGGATTTATATGACAAGGTTCTGCAGCTCGAGGCAGTTGATTATGTAACATTCAGTTTAGATGTTTCTGTAGAAACTAGAAAGTTCATGTCCTTTCAGGGGTTGATCCAAACTTAACTTAGAACTTCCCCTATCTGTAAATTTTCCTTTGTTAGTTCGGATAATTAATGTTTATTGAGATGTATTTTCTATATGGGTTGACACTGAATGTTAGTTCTTTCTCAGATTGGTTATTTAAGTTTGATTGTAACCTTTACAGGGTGGTCATTTTTCTGGTATATACAGAAAAGTTCAATTAAAGCCACTGAAGTGGGTAAAAGTTCCGAAAGAAAATAATGGAGAGTAGGAGCGGCCTGTTGAGGCCCTGATGATACTTAAATATGGTGGTGTTCTTACGCATGCTGGTCGAAAGCAGGTCATTCAAAAAATTTGCCATTGTCTAGTAGAATTAAGACGCATAAACATTTTACTATAATAATCTGGATATTTTGTATGCATAAGAATTGGAGCTTCATATGAAATCTTTAACATTATATTTTCCAATTCTGGATGCAGACTGAGGAATTGGGTAGATATTTTCGGAATAATATGTATCCAGGTCAAATTTTTATCTCGATCCATGGATCTAAACACTTCTCTAAGGTTACATGATCGTAACATAAGAATTCATGATTCAGTCTTCAGAACAATGATTTCCAACTGTTTGTAAATTCATTTGGGAAGTTTTCTGATATTTGAAGATGAAGTTGTACTTGTGAAAGAAATTTTGTTAAAATAAAAAGGGACCAATTGTTGTTTAGTTTGGAACTAACTGTAACATTCTGCTGATTCAGGAGAAGGCACAGGACTGCTTCTTCTTCATAGCACTTATCGCCATGATCTTAAGATTTACAGTTCTGACGAAGGCTGTGTGCAGGTAAACTTGGAACTTTTCCTTTTTCCTTGTTAATAGATGTTAAAGAATTTACGGTTTTCTCAGTACCATGATGCTCCATTCTGGTGTCAGAAATATTATGATGCCTGTTATTCATTTTAGAAAAATTATAGTCTGTTAGTGTTTCAAAGCTTTGTTGAAATATTTTTTGTTGCTTTATATCCATCCTATACTAGCAACATGGATTGGCTTGTCCAGTAGTATGTCAATTATTGTTGCTGGGTCTATTTCCTGTTGCGCCCTACATCAGTTAACCAAACCAGAATCCGAGTGTCGTTTATTGTATGTTTAGTTTAGGGATCATGGGAATCTTCTTATATGTCTGCGGCGCCTAACTTAGTGTGCTCTTCGATGTCCGCAGCTGCGTTTGGCAAAGGATTGCTTGTATTTGAAGGGCAGTTGACACCAATACTTCTATGATTGCCTGATTCGTAACATTATCTTACAGTATATGCTGTTACAGCAATACTGATGATGCTATCATGCTACATTACTGGGAGTTAGCTGAAATGTTTTCCGACAAAGATCAAGTGTGACCGAGCAAGTTGTATTAGCATGGCTCACTTTTGTTAACTCATAAACCTACGTTGTGTCTTTAAATTTCTATATGAGATGAACTCACCTATGCTTGTCTTCATTTTGTTGCACCGCTATGTCTTTCACACTTTCTATATTAGATGAACTCATTCCTGTTCGTACTATTTTCAAGTTCCAACCTCCAACAGATTTTTTACACTTAGCATTTTCTGAACAGCACGTATAAATAGATTATAGCGCTGACAGTTTCACTTACTGGCCGTGGAAGCCGAGGTTTGAATTACTATCGAACAGTTCAAAAGTTTCAAGTAGAAAAACTAAAACATCACATTCACAAGAGCAGTCACTAAATTTTAATTAACGACCACCAACATTTTGAATAAACCAACACAGTTGGCAGGGGTCACTACACTGATCCAAAATTGTAGAGAACCAAAAACACTGGAACACAATTTGAAAAATTAAAGCGTCAATTCGCAAGCAGTTAATAGCAATATTCTTACCACTACACAAGCTGCTGATGTTCATCAAACCAGGGGCATATTTAAGAGATACGAAGCAAACAGCAGCGGCTGGACATCAGTCTCCTCAGCCACCACCAGTACAGGATGTCGTTTGAGGTGAGTGGAAATCAAGATCAAGTCATCTAAGGTTCGTACGTAGAATATTGGAAAACCGTTCAGAGTTTCAATCTTCCTAGCGAGTTGCATCTTCAGATCGACTATGTAGTCGGTGCCATGTCGCTCAACGGTTCTAACCCACTCGTTGTCGATAATAATGTCTAAAATATCCCGATGAGCGGTGAGTATTTGTTCAGAAAATGCTAAGTGTAAAATCTGTTGGATGTTGGAACTTGAAAATTTTAATATAGAAAACAAGTGGCAAACCCGTCGTACCGATGGGATGCGGCGGCCACAGAGATTTTAAAATAAAAAAAAAAATTCAAGAAAAAGAAGCGACATTGGAACACTACATAAGAAAATGAAGCGAGGGAGCAACGAAGCAAAACAACGTATCCTTCAAATCAAAACAAAGTCATTCCCAACTGAAACACAATTAACAAATTCAAAAGAACACATATCAATCGATGAAGCTACACAGTCACAAACATGAAATTTCCAAGAAAGTGAGAAACTACCTTCGCTCCCAGCCCC
>JAWWMW010000326.1:0-17346 GCA_035048345.1 Echeveria elegans | reverse complement strand
AATATTCAAGTACTCAATCTGATATAGCCAAATATATTTAAGTAACAAATAGCTGGTAAAATACAGCCTAAGAAGGCAGAAACCCAGATAATAATTAAAATTTGTCAAATATAAAGTCACATATATTTAAATAAAGTCATATACAAATAAATACGAACAAATACGAAATAAAATATGTGTGAATGGCGTGTGGTGTAAATAAAAGTATGTGAAGGGACATTTTTGTCAAATGAAGTTTTGTTTTGTCTTTATCCTTATTTTGTTTTATTATCCTATGATCTTTAACAACGAAAATTAGGACTTTAGCGATGAGTTTTTCCGTGAGCGTTTGTGTGTTGAGAATGTTATTCTTTTATATATACAGATGAATAAATATGTTGGAGTGCCACGTTTCCATTGGTTACAACATTAAAATTTTCTTGTTAACTACTGTTGTCCATTATATTGTGAAGGTATACACACGATGCGGTAGACGTGCAATGCCAACTATGATGATGGGTTCTGCCACGGTATTTATTGATTGCGATGAGGCTTGGAAGCTGTTGCTCATTACTAGAAAGGGTTCTTTGCATGTATGGGATCTCTTCAATAGAACATGTATTCTGCAGGACTCACTGTCTTCTCTAATCGCATTAGATCAGAAATCGTCCGGTAATGACATGCTCCGATGGAACAATTAGTACATCAGTAATATTGAGAGTCAGCTTTCATTCAGTCTGATTTTTTTTCTCTTTGGTTGTTTCAAGGTACTATCAAAGTAATTTCTGCGAAGTTATCAAAGTCCGGTGCTCCCCTTGTCGTACTAGCCACTCGTCATGCTTTCCTCTTTGATACGAGCCTCATGTGCTGGCTGAGGGTTGCGGATGACTGCTTTCCTGCATCAAATTTTGCAAGTTCGTGGAATTTGGGTGCAGCTAATAGCGGTGAACTAGCTGCCTTACAAGTTGATGTTAGAAAATATTTGGCTAGGAAGCCGGGGTGGAGCAGGTATGAAATGCATGCACAATTACAACACTTCCATAATATTTAAGAAAGCTTTTTGTTTGATTGCGAGTGTCCTCATAGGTAATACGAAGTAAAATATGACTGGTTGTTCAATTCCATTTGCACAATACTAGGAGTGAGACCCATAGGATTTTTATTTATCAACTTGCGGTTTTCATATCATGTTTATCTTCAAGTTTGTAGAATGAACTTGAACTATGACGGACACATATTTCTTTCGTGTCAGTGCATATGACGTCTGCATTATGTTTTCTTGGTTAAACCAAACTTTTTCAAAGCCTCTATGAATCTGATGGACAAACTTTTAAAGCTACTTGCTACTGAATCTGACTGAAAATCTGTTGCCAATTGACTCATAGGGTAACGGATGATGGAGTGCAGACTCGTGCTCATTTGGAGGCTCAGCTGGCGTCTGCATTAGCATTGAGATCTCCTAATGAATACAGACAATGTCTTCTCTCCTATGTTCGCTTTCTGGCAAGGTTTGTGGAAGTGTACATATTTCCTTAATTTATTTGAGAGACCTCTGCAGCTCTTTCATTTTGTTGTCTATTAAAGACATGAATCCGATTGAGTGAATTGGACATTCTTGACTGCAGGGAGGCTGACGTGTCTCGTTTGAGAGAAGTTTGTGAAGGCTTTCTTGGACCTCCAACAGGAATGGCCGAGGCCTCAGCGCCAAATCCTGATAATGCTGGGTGGGATCCTTTTGTGCTTGTAAGTTTTCTCAATTTAACCATTGGGATGGAATTACAGACACCTGCATGCAAATTTTTTAATAACATTGGTCACCATAATGCTCCCTGATTGTTGTCTCTCCTGCACATCCATTGTTCCGTAATTAAAAAAAAAAAATCATCTTGTGACAGGGAATGAAAAAACACAAGCTCCTGTGGGAAGATATTCTTCCAGCAATGGCATCAAATAGGAAAGTTCAGCGACTGCTCAATGAATTCATGGATCTCTTATCTGAATATGAAACTGCCGAGTTAACTCCGGAGCAGAAAAAAAATCTCTAGTCCAGAGCCGCCTCCACCCGTGGGTCCACCGCCGAAGGACACAACAGAGTCTACCCAACTGGCTGCCGAACCTACTGAAGCACCACCAACTACAGAGCATGTCATTGACCCTGCCCAACTTGAAACAACAGCAGTAGTAACATCCATTTATGTAAACCCATCAGAGCCGCAAGAAATAGACCATCAAAATGCAGAGCCAACAGAAAACAACAGAAGTTGTGAACCATTTGGATAAGATGGGACAGGGTGTAAAAACCTACTGATGCCAATACCCAGTTGTTACGATCTGAACTTGTGTAATGGGGGTTTTCTCCAGGTACTTTAGCTTACTTGTTAATTTGATAGTCTAAAGAAGCCTTTCCGGTTTTATGTTTAGTTTAGGAGACTGTACATTAGAGGGATAGTGTTATGATGATTGTTTTGTATTCTGCCCCAGTAATCTGTCGGTCTCCATCTCAAACTAGTTTTCTCTTGACATTATCAATCCACTCTTTCGTGCTCCCTCCGCTCTTTAATGTTTGTCCACCAAAGTGCTTCACTCGGCACAATATACTATCAACATACTAATATTTGTTCTGCTACACCATTTTACGTGCAAATGGTACTGTCGGAGACTGCGTCCGAATGCTACAGAAATTCAGTAGTGGTATACGACATGTAGAGGTGGCAAAGTAATTCGTTGGATTAAAGAAATCTAATGGATTAATAAAATCCAATTGATTAAATGGATTCAACTCAATCCGTTTGGATCATTTAATTCAATTACATGTATTAAATTGATTGGACCATTTAATCCATTTAAAATTCATTAATAATCCAATTAGTCAATTCAATTTGACACCCCTAATGACATGTGTCGAGTATGACCTCATAAGACACAGTTTAGTGCGGTGATGATGAACAATGGGTTAATTATGGGAGGATGATGGCTCGACAGGGAACGGTCCATCTTCCTTAGTGCGGTGCCAGTGCGATGTCCATGGATTGTGTAATCTGTTTGATCATGAGTGCTCTCTTGATGTAGATCGGTAAAAAGGAAAGAGGATTCGTCGAAGATTACATCGCGACTTATATAATCCGTTTTGTAGGAATATGTAAGTATTTATAGGTTACAAGTGTAGGCACATATCGTTCCGATGGAGATGCAGAGGAAACAGTCGCTTGTTGCCTCGATTTCAAAATCTCCTCCAAATTCGGTGTCTTCGATTCCGATGTCACCATTCGATTCTCCTCAAACTTCCCAATGTTTTCGCTCCACTTTCCATAATCTCTAATGCTCTATTCTTCGATTCTTCACTCATTTTCTTCGATGCTCTGTTTTCAAAACTCCGGAAAGGGAGAAATGAGTTTTAGGAACAAATGATGTGGTTTTAGCAACGACTGGTGAGTCGCAAAATGGATGAGTTTTAGCGACGACTGCGACTGTTAAAGTTACGTCGCTGAATGAGTGATGAGTGGAAAGAATGTCGTAAGGTTTTAGCGATGACTAGTAAAGTTTCGTCGCTGAATGGGTGATGAGTGGAAAGGAGGTCGTTTAGCGACGAATGTTAAGGTTCTGTCGCTGAATGAGTGATGTTTTTAGCGACGACTGTTTAGATTGTTATAGGATGATGACATTTAATTGTAATAATTTATGAATGACAGATGCAGTTTAGGCATATTTGATGATAAGTTTTTTTGCACCATATTATATTATATAATAGATAGCCCTTGTGGAGGGTGCTATATCCAAGAAAGACACACTTTGTAGTTTGGTTTTGTTGTATGGCCGAAGGTGAGGCCAACACGCGCAGCCAAAGACTTTTAGAAATGTGTAATCTTGAGTTTCCCCTAATAAATGCTCAAGGGGAGTTTGGTTACCTATGACTCGCGATGACATGTGATTAATTAGGAAACACACCGTCAAAAAATGCATCCCTCCAATATTGAACATGTACGGAGGCATGAGCAACGAGAGCAAGCCTTTTTCCACAATATGACAATGTTTTCCCTTAATCTTCTCATTTTTTTGGTGAGTGTGAGGACAAGAGACTCATTGTAGGATTCCTAGTTTCTCAAAAAAACTTGTGTAGCTTTTATATACTCTCCAACCCCAATCTGCTTGAATTCATAGAATCTTTTGATTAAGTAGTCTTTCCACATAATTTTGATATCTCAAGAAAATATCATACACATCACGTTTAAGTTGAAGCAAATAAATCTAAGTACGAGCATCAACAAAACTCTCATAATATGAGTGACCACTGATGGACGTTCTTGTAGAAACCCAAACATCAGAAAATATGAGTTTCGAGTGGATTTTGTGTTACATGACTCGATGATGAAAACGGTAACCGGTGACTCATTCCTTGTTGGCGAGAGCATTACAAACAGAGGAAACTGAAGGAAGTGAAAATCTTCGAATGATGTGGCGAATAATGTGTTGGGCGGCATGACCCCATCCGTGCATGCCATTGATTAAGAGAGGCTTTGACTCCACTAAATGCTTGTTTGACCGGCGGCTCATCCAATGTATATAATCCACCTCGGCAGTGACCATCAAGTAGTGTGGTGTTTGTAGTCACAGGCAAACCGTTAGCATGAAAATTCAACAACGACATTATTATCCATCGTTAGTTTGCGGACAGAAACTAAGTTTTTGTGGACTTCCGGGATATGAAGAACATTGAGTAGACTAAAAGCACTTTAGGTGAGTTAGTAGGCAAAACTGAACTACCAACATGAACCATTCTCATACCTGAACCGTTAGCGGCATGGACTTGCTCGTTTCCCTGATATTCTTCTTTCTCCTGCAGTTTCTCCATATCATTAGCTAAACGACCCGTATGTACCAAGCCGGATGCGTCAGATAGGTTGATGTATTTCCGTGCTCGACGTTATTAGCCATAGAGAGTTGTGGATTCACAAACCGGCCATCATTATTAGCACCAAGATAATCCCTCAAAAACGTTTGAAGCACTTGGATGCAATGTTGCCAGTGCCTTCGTAGATCTGACAACTTGGTGCACTAGAATTTCTCTCCTAATTTCGGATGACTTCGCCTCCTAATATGAATTTGACATCAATTAGAGAATAGTAGCTAATTCAAAGAGCCAAAATCCTCTAGTTTATGTCGAATTCAAATTTGGAGCCAAAAGCATTCGAAAATAGGAGAGGCTGCACCGAACAAAATAGATAGATCTTTGTTGCTTACGGGGCTTGTTGGGAACACAAAACTTGTTTGTTGAAAACATTATATATATTGTTGGAAAGCTGATTCATATCATTATTTAGCGTCGTTGGCTCGATCAAATTTTCTCAAATATTAGGAGCACAGAGCTGAACTCCATCAAAATTTCTCCAACTTCTCCCAGCTCTCTTATTTGTTGTACCATAAGCGCTTCCTCCGAAATCCATCCTAGTTTCCAACCATATGTGGAGCGTCTCCGCCATTTTTTAGGAAAAAACAAAAAGGATTCTTCATCCAAAGTTTCTTTATTCATTATCTGTTTCATTGGTGAGCTCCTGTGCACAGAAAATGAAAGAGGTATATTAGACATATTAGTTTCATACAATGACATAGGGTACTTTAGAAAATGAATTCGAAAAGTTTCGATGTGCTGGAGAAGCTTCGGTCAAACCTGGTTTCACCATTGGCGCGGTGATGAAGAAGTTGCTAGCGCGGGCAATGAAGGATTAGGCGACCTTTCTTCTTTTTCACTCGAAATTAAAGCTATTTGTTTCGCATCAAAATTGCTTACTCTCTTCGTTTGTTCTGCATGAAGATCTCTTCCTTTCCTCAAAGCAATAGCATTCGCGTCACTTCTTGGATTGGGAATGGTCTGAGATGGAAGTTTTCCATCATTTTTTTGTCTTTCAAACACTGCCCCAGAATGTGAGCTTTGTTTGAAAATTTCAGCTATTGCTTTATCAGTACGCTCCTGGTTTTGCTGCATCATTTGAGCAATTTGACCTACTATATCCTCCAATAACTTACTGGGAGGATTGTCGTGGCGTGTGCGCTGATTTAACCGATGATGAGGGGCCCGTTACGGTTGTTGTTCTTGTCGCGATGTGGCTTGAAGTGAGACTTCTTCTTGTTCAATCTTGGTCAATTAGTCTTCTGTGTATAGCACTTCTAACTATAGACGATGACTTATGGGAATGGTCAGTTCAAGCTAAAAAAATGCACCAAAATTTAAGAACCACTTGTTGGTGAAAATGACCTGCACTTTCAATAATGTTTCTAAGAAGGAAACTGTCATTATTCATTGGAAATGCCTGTGACTATACACGTCGGAGGAACAATTTGCTCTAGAAATGATACACCGAATAAGACATGAATGAATCGTGTGAGCCTAACTTTACAAACAAGACAATAGTTTGATCCACTTGAAACTAGTAGCACCTATTGACTCTCATTTTTATTCTTTTTCAGGTTACGCTGGCTAGTCCCACTTGATCGTTTTGTTTGAGTCGCCGTCTTCAACCTGTGCAATCTCTCCACAAGCTCTTTCGGTTCTCTAGTTCTTCTATTGAATCCTCTTACGCAAATATAATCTACAATAAAATAAATATACAAGTACAAACCATTAAGAAAGCAAAACATACAAATGTGGCGTCTACAAAGATAATTGTGTAGCTTTTACCTCTCCAAAAACATTGTTGAATTTCTTCTGTGGTTAAACCTAGTTCAACATAATAAATAATAATGTAAAAATTGGAATCATTGGGAGATAATAATAAAGGAAATGAAATGAAAAGAAACCATAATATACCTATAGTGATAGCAGATGCGGAACTTCCGCAATAAACAATGCATTTCTTTAGATTCCATATATATGATCGTGGTATTTTTACTGGGCGATGACTTGAATCATCATCTGCAAAGACCTGCATCAATATGCTGTTTTTTAGTTTACATGTTTCAACTCGAATCATTTCATAAATGCTTGGCAACAGGAGTTTTACCTCATTCACTTGAAAATATGTTCCATTGAGTGGAAATCGACCTTGCATTGCTGTTCGACATGGTATCTGCATAAAATAAATTTTAGTTACAAAATTAAATATTAAGACTATATAAAAAAAGGCAAAACTAAACAATGTATATTTTTCCTACCATGAAAGTTCCGAAAACATGTTCCGCATCTGAACACTTCTCTTCGCTATTGAGTTCCTCTAGTACACAATTTGAGTTTTGTCTCAAAATTTCAGAAGCTAATGTCATGGATTCATCTACAAACATCAGTAAGCATGTTGAACATTTATAAAACACATATGTTGAGCTACTACGATTCATTACCAGTTATCCAATTATACTATATATATATATATAGTTACCTAGACTCCATATAGATAGCAAATAATAGCATGGATCTTTTGGATCACGTTTCCGAAGCTGTTGCAAACAAAATCAACAATTCTAGTAAATATGATTTCTTGTACACAGAAACTATACAATTTAGACACGGTCGCTGATACGACTTACCCCATGTAAGTCCAATAAAGGATGGTCATCCGGAATCTCATACCTGCATATGCATGCCGACTAAATAAGGAATCACTTCGTAATCAATTGTGTGAGGATGAGCATTGTAACTTACACTAAATGTTCTGTTCTAAGATCTTTGATATTCTTGAGTTTCCTCACAGGTATTCTAGCAGCTTGAGCACTAAGGACGAGAGCATTGGAGATTTCTGCACCATTTTGGAATTTTTTCTCATCTATGTACTTGCTCACATTTGCTATGAACTCTTCATCATTTAGTACAACTGTAGGGATTTCAGAATCACTCGTATACAAATCCTCAATGTCCCCAATGACACCTCCAGGTTCAGTATCTGACGTTCTTGGCGATTCTACTATTGGATTCATAGATTCGGGCACCTTTTCCAATGACGCTCGAGGTTCAAGCTCTTTTAGGTGATGCTCTTCTGTAGTACGCATTTCTATATATGGTTGTGGCGTGGTAGGGATCTCGTTATATGGCTGTGGAGAAGTACGCATTTCAGGATACGGCTGTGGCGAGGTAGGCAGTTCAGGATATGGCTGCGGCGATGTAGGCATTTCAACATATGGCTGTGGGAAAGCAGGCATTTCAGTATATGGCTGTGCAGAAGTAGGCATATCAGTATGCGGTTGTGGGAAGGTAGGGATTCCAATTCCCTGCTCCAGTGAGGTTTGGAATACATGCATTCCCGGGGATGGAGACATTTCCACAGTGGGTTCATGGTTGGTTGTTTGTGACTGAGTGTCACTGTGTCCTAAGAGAGGTAGTGATTGGGATATTCCAGCATTGGCACTGTCAGTATTGGGAAGACCAAGACGTGCACTACATTCAACACAAAACACTTAGAGAGACTGACACTGAGTTTGTGAAGCCCAAAACTATAAAATTGTTTACCTCACGTATGCACTTGCAAAGTATTTGCAGCTTGCTCTCAGCGGACATGCATTACAATATGGACTTCTTTTTTTGCAAAATACCTGTATCAATATACCCAAAAGCAAATAGTTTAACTATACTGATGGCTAAGGGATAAGCAAACCAAAGAAAATCCAACTACATTGATTGCCTGAAATCAGGACTAATTGGAATGGTACCTTTCCAAAGGTAATCATCTGATAATGCAGTTCATATCTGCATCAGATAAAGTAACCACAAATGAAACAGTAATAACAGCGACCGAAATCAGGCTAACAACATGATACAAATATAGCTTACAATGTCAGCTGATCAAGTTCACAAAGTCGCGGCCACAAATACTTCTGAATCGCATCCATCAGTGGATATCTACAAGGGGCTGCAATTTAGAAGTTGTACATGTAGTTATAAAAACTGTAATAGCCTTAAACGTAGTGATATTAACTGTTCTATCAAATGAAACTGAAGTCCTTCTGGTACATCTTTGAGGTCAACCCATCCCAAGCGGACAGCTATCCGTCCAACATTTGTATCCACCTGTACAGAATAATAATAATTTAAAGTGTGAGCGTGTATCCATCTTCTCTACTCTCCGTCTGCCAAAAAATTAATTTTGACTGCCGGATTACCGGAAAAGCAACTTGCTCCAGTGCCAATAATCGTATACATTCCACACTTTTCAAGCCAAGTCCGTCTATACTCAGCAAGAAATCCCTGCAATAATCATTTGATACGTTGCCCATGTCCAACTAAAATTAAGCATTTAGTAAAGGTACATAATGCTTTTAACTAAAATGAATTATACATGCAAGTACAGACTTACTTTGTTACATCTGGTGGTGTATCTCTCAACCATTCTAAGTCAAGACTCCCAAGTTCAGAAAATATTCTGTTCAAAGCTTTCTGCAAAAAAACCAAACAACAGTTTAACTTAATTTATCTAAATCTTCTACTGCTGGGATCGAAAGCTTGTTCTTGGATTATATTACAAATGGATATACCTGCATTGATACTGCCAGTATATTATGCTGCCCTCTCTTTTTGATAGCATCTGCAACCTCTTCAGTTGGTGCCCTCCTCACTGCTTCCCAGTCAACTGAATCCGTTTGACCATTGTTTCTTTCCCTCTTTTCTTTGCAGTATTTTGTTTTTATTTTAAGCCAATCAATCTCAGGGGTTTTACTTTTCTGAACTTTGGGATGGGTCTGCTCCTGTTGATGAGAAGGCAATTCATCTTTTTCAGATTTTGGTAGAGAATAATCTTGAGAGTTTGTCCTCTGATCTGGTTGATGCGAAAGCAATTCTTCTGTTTCAGATTTTGAATGAAAGGAATTTTGAGATTCGGTCGTCTGCTCTAGCTGATGAGATAGAAGTTCTGTGGATTCAGGGTTTGAATGCGATGAATGATGAGGTTGCGTCGTATAATCCCGCTGAGAGAGCAATTCGACAGTTTCTGAATTTGGATGTGATGGATTTTGAGGTGGAGTATTCTGCACCTGTTGTGAAAGACAATCCTTTCCTTCAGACATTGGATGAGATGAATTTTGAGATGGGGTCATCTGCTCCTGTAGGGCAAGCCATTCCTCAAACCCCTTTAATCCAACTATGGGAATCTCAATATCATCTTTTACTGGTTTTTTTTCAGGAAATTCATCTCTGCTATCAGTCCTAACAGAATGCAGGGCTGCCTGCTCGCCATCAAAAATCCTGTCATCAAGTGGTTCTTGTTCCGATAGCTCACTTGTGGATACGTATTCATAATTCCAACATGACTCCTGAGAATTGTGGGTTGGTTGAATGGGGAACTTAGCAGCAAGGGACATGTAAGCAGAACTGTAAGGAAAACACCATAAGTGTAAGTTTTCTTTTGCTAGCCTCTGCTGCAATCTTATAAGTGAACCACTCAAATGTAATACTAAAATGTTGCTGGATGGCAGCTACAGCGGACTGACAGTTAAGATATTCATGCCTAACCATAAGCAACTTATTACAAAAATTTAACTAACCTTGAAAGGTGGTCTGACACGTTTTGGGTCAGGAAAACACCCATCACTGAGTCCAGAACAGAACCTTTCCATTGCGAGAATCGTCTGTTTCCTGTGGAAATCATGAATTGTTGGTGGAGAAAACATAAGAGATGCACAGTCTTATATTATTGGCATCGCAAACCAGATCATAGATGCAGACGGCAAATGGAGTTAAAAAAGAGTAATAAAAACAAAGATTGGATAACTTGGGCTTGAAGATACCTTGAATGTCATGCATAAAAGATATGAAGGCCTGAACTTTTTCTTTAAACACACGTCTCTCTTCCCGCCACCATTTCTTAATCTCCTCATCCTCATTACACTGATGGTCACATGAATCTCCTATTCCCATTAAGGCCTTCCACATTGGGATTGTTTTTGAATCAAATTTGACGTGAGGAATCACTTTCTTTTTTTTCACGAAAGCTACCAATGCTTGGTTGCCTGTGTCATTGATCACGTCCATGCTAGCATCAACCCGACTCATTAACTCTTGTCCATGAATTAATTTAGATGGTTCACAGTAAGGAACCAATAAGTGACTGTTCACAGAGTAATTATCAGCCTCAGCTGTAGCACCCAGGTCACAACGAGGATCCGGTAACTGATTGTTGTATAGTAGTTTTTGATGGTTTGGGTCATCAATAATCCATTTGTAACCTCCTGTTGTACAGATGGAGTCCTGTTCATTGGTAACACAAAACCGCACAGGACTTAACAATTGATTGTTGACGTAAGTAGCATCCAGGATAGGAGGTTGGCCATTAGAGTGGAAAACAGCACCTATTGGGACAGAATAATCTGCTTGAAGAGACACGTAATTTTGAGATGGGTAGATATTACCCATTGTGTAAACATTGTTGTTCACCGGAACTTCCTCATATTTCCAAGGACCCAGTGAGTGAAGGTTGCTGTACAAATGCGGGAAACTTAAAGCATTCGTGGTAGAACAATCCAGGCCTGGCTCCAGAGCTGAATCACCTTGCATTGACACACAATTTTGAGATGCATAGCCACAGTCATCCGACACATCTCCGACAAACAGATGCTCATTAATTGTAAATATTGGATCAAACACTTTAGGCTGTGGCTCTTCAGTGTGATGGACATCTTGGTTTCTGACACAAACCTTTTCTTCCCGGGAGGGTGATGTACCTTTTGACGTTGTAACTAAGTTGTCATGGGTTAGACATATATCTGTCTCAGGTACTTGCACGCTAGACTGTTGTTTTATAGTACAGGTCGCTAACTTATTAAATAGTGGATCTGCAAGTAGGGACGAAAACTCTCTTCGTCTGGTCACGCATTTTGATCTTTTTTTTCTAGTAGGTATGCTCACTTTCTGATCAAGCAAAATGGGCTCCTTTGACGCCAATTGCTTCGGAGTTTGAAAAGGTGAAAGAAGTCTAGACACATCAATTCTCTGTTTTCTTAGCTTCCTTCGCTGCTTCTTAATCTTAGACATATTTGGTTTACACTTTCTCATTGATTGGATGCACCGACAAGCTCGCATGTTCCTTCCATTTGATATAAGGGGAATATGCAGAACTGTGAGGCAATCCTCATTCTTTGAATTTGAGGAAGACACTGCACAGGTTTTGTTTTTGTTAGTCTCAGAGATGGACATATCAGTGACCATCCCAGAGTTCAATCCTTTCCTGCTTGAACCTATAATATTTTCCTGTCCAGCTGAATCCAGTGCTGACACACCATGGACAGTCCACACTCCAGATTCGCTCTCGCTGACTCTCACCTCCTCCACCGATGTCGCCTTGACATAAGCAACATTATGTTGAACGTTGATAGAGGGTTGGGTTTTTCTCTTTCTCACATACAGTATTGGCATTGAATTATCCTTCTTCAAACAGTCTCTCTCAAGCCTAAGTGATTCTAAAGCCTTGAGGTCCATGTCAGTGTCAGGCTCTGACATGTCTACTGAATTAGAAACTGCATTTACTTCCTCGTAGTGCAAAGTTTCTCTGGATGCTCCCCTGAAATCGTTTTGTTCAGCTAGTTTCAGCAAGTCGTCACTGGAGATATACCTTTCTTCAGCTTCATGGTTACTGAGTTTCTCACCTAATTTCCCATCCTCAGGAGATGGAGGAGGTTCAGGAGCAGTGAAGGCAGACATGTGAGTCAAACTCTCATCATTAAATACTAGAGCTCGCTGGCATTTTGCTTTAAATACTTCACCGTCAGCCGAAACTAACAATGCTTCTTCAGAGACAATGACGTCACTGCCTACAGATTCATTAGGAGTCTCTGGTGGGAGAACTGCCGCTTTGGGCTGCTGTTTCTTCTTATGTACATACTTTCGTTTACTCTGCGAATCTTTCTTAGGACTGATACGCCTTACCTTGACAGGTTTATATATCTTAACCTTAGCTTTTCTAGTCTTGAGGCTAAACTTATCATCTGCCACTTTGGGTCTACACTTCCTCTTCTTCGCAGGTTGATTGCTTAACTCTGTCTTCTCATTCATGTGATCTAGTCCCCTTTTCTTCCCTTTCTCTTTCCTTTGAGGCGGGGTGAACAACACCTCATGAAACTCCGACGTATTCACTCCAACTGACTCCTTGCTAACATTAATCGGTTCAACAACTACAAGAAATTCAAATATCACTACCAGCCACCAGATCACTAAAACAGCTATTACCCTAACATCAAACAAAGTAACTATGTGTATATAATAGGAAAAACATATATGGTATGTACAGCATTCATTCCACTTGAATAACATAAAATAAATGCAGAATCCAGTCAACGCTAAACCTAGCAGCATCAGAACAGAATTTGACGTTAATGTTTTATTCAGAAGCTGAACACACAGCGCTGCAAAATAAAGCACGAAATTCAAAACTGTGATCCCCTAATTACTTCCAACTGCATTATTGAATTATTTGAAACCAAAACCCTAATTCCTAGAAAACCTGGCGAATTTTATAATTGAATGCTCAGTCTAGTTCTGCACTCCTAATTGCAAACAAAATCCTAATTTAATGGGCTGAACACAATGTCCTCAAAAAAAGCCCGCACCTTTGGATACATCACGAATTGTGGTGGTGGGATCAGGCGATCGTTGGTGGTTGGACGACGCCATTGGCGACGGCGAGGAGAATCTCTTCTTCGGAGTGGTTTAACTGCTTAACAATGCGCTCTGTTTTCTCGGCAGTATAAGTGAGTGTGGAAACCCTTGTTTTTTTTAGTGGATTTCTATTTATACAATTCTAAATTTGGTAGGGCCTATTTTTTTCACTGTTTTGACTTTTGAACTGAAAGTAGACTTTATTCTTTTGATTTTAATTTCAGTTTAATTTAGATCGGTTCAGATCAATTCAATTGCTAAATATTATTTATAAAACTACAAATAATTTATGCAATGTACCAACAATAAAAAAACTACTAATAACATAAGAATAGAAACACAAATATTCAAATATTTGATATACAGAGAAAGGTTATTTGAGAATCACAAATTTATCGGAGAACGGAAAGACCAAATCTCAACCATTGATTTTGATCAAATCAATGGTTGAGATCGATAAATTTACAATCTCAATCACCTCGTATTTTGTGCACACCTCGTGTTTTGTGCTAATTCATTTCCTATTTTAATTTTAAAAATATTTTAATCCCATTTTTGTGGTCCTTCCGTCCTCAGATAATTTGTGGTCTCCAAAGAACCATTCTCTTAATATACATAATCAAAATATAATATTGCATGAGTTATTGTATCTATGTCCACAACATCTTCATTATCGAGTCCTTAATTTGAAATGCTATTGTATCTCGCAATTGATTCATTTGTGCTTTTTGTTTGTCATCAAAAAGATCAGAATCTTCAAACCCATTTACCGTTTCATGTGTTAGGGTATGAATTTGTAGTTCATGCATCCTAATTAAATTGTGAAGCGTAAATGTCGCAAGTATGCTATTTTTTGGCATACATCTTCTGATTGAGGTATGCTTATAAGAATCTTCCATCTCTTTTCAAAACATCAAATGATCTTTCGTTGGTGGTTCGCAAAGATGAATGTCGATAATTAAACTTTTCATAAATTTTTGTAGGTAGATGAACATGTGTGTGACCTTTGAGCTTAACTTTCATGTAGAATTGCTTCAAAATCTTGGGCTTGAACATGGTTCTCTTCATTTAGCACACATCTGCATCAGTAAGAAGTTATGGGACAACTGTGAACCTTAACACTGCAAAAGCTTTAATTGTCACTTGTTAGCAGTCAAAACATGTCCATTTACCATACTTTTTCCAAGCTTATCCCATGCATGCAAAAGTTATAAAACTACAAAACCATCACTCTCAACTCATAAGTCATAGCACTTCTTCATTTTCAGTTTGCAAGTGATGATGAATTTTCATGTCTCCATTATTGAATATTATACCAAAATGAAATTGATGAATTATTTTTAAATTTTCAACTTTCAATTCAATTCAGTTCAGCTCAAAAGAACAGACCCTAACTTTATAAATAACTGTTCGTGATACTTAATTGATTATAATTGTAAAGTGCTATATGACATATGTATTATTTTTATGAATAAAATTATGAATTACTTACGAGAAAACACGGCTATATTTAGATGTTTTTGACAGTATTATTAAATTTATTCATTTTAAGAAAGAGTGAGGATGAGATACAAACTGTATCATATCTATAAAGTATAATGAAATCTAGTTCGGAAATGGATTGTTCATGAACGGTTATTATTAAATATTAATTATAGATTAAATTAGATTAAACAAATTAAATTAAATCAAAAAGGGTAAAATAGTCACGTTTAAACATCACCTAACACAACATGCAATCTATAACTCCTTTATATTGTAAAATTCAATTTCGTCGGCCCGAGTTTATGAAAATCATCATTCTGATTTTTTTAGCAAGAATGTTGTAAATCAACATGAAAATTTGAAAATTCACTGTACATGAATTGGTTTTTAAAATTCATGAATTATGCACGGTTAAAACATGACTACAAGTTAAAATCCATGAATTATACTGTTCAATTCTAGGATAGAGTTGAGAAGAAGAAAAAAATTTGATAGCAGCTCTGAAACTCATATCAAACGAAGCGGAAGCAGCAAACGATCCAGAAGGATGAGCAGCGACATATACGACTCTTAAGCAATGGTCGGTGTTAGTTCCGATGGGGTCAAGCTCGTCAGACTTCCATAGCTTGACGGTCTCGTTTAGGGAGCCAGTGAGGATTAGCGCGGATCGGGATTCGGTGGTTGGAATCCAGGCGATTGCCCAGATAGGTTCATCGCGTGGGCGCTGGACGGTGAGCTTCATGATTGATTGGATTTTTGGGTTTCTGATAAAACCCTAACTGGAGTAGTTGTTTGCCTAAATTGTCCCTAAAGGGATTAAAACCTATTAAAAAGCTAATTAAATTTACACCATCAGATGATTTAAATTAATTATTATATTACTTTTTACTTTTTATTTTAAAACCTCCTTTATATATGATCCATTGTCTTTAAGAAAACATCAATATGTACACCTCACTTATAGTCGTTTTATGTCTTGCAACCACCATCAATCTGATTTAATGTCGGAGTATGCTTCTTCATCATCCTCAAATCCAAGCACATCAAACCTAAGAATTTTCAATTTCACCTCTTGCCTATTCTTACTTTAATTGAGCATCATTGTTATATCCGATTTTTTAAAATATTAATAAAGAATTAGACAGTTCTAAAGATAGACACTTTTGCGACCATTTGGACGCTAATATGTCGTGTCAAAAATATGCTACTTTGCGACCACGTGATCGCTACCTGTGTCGGTGGAAGCAAAGTTAGCGACCACGTGGTCGCTAATGTAATTTAATTTATTTAAAAAATAATAATTACGACCACGTCATCACTAATTTGGGACCACGTGGTCGCTAGCTTTTAATTTGATTTTCGTATTTTTTCTCGTTTTGAGTCTTTTAATATTTGAATCATTCTTTGGGCCCAAAATATAAATCGTAGCGTTTTGAATCACCTTTATGACAGATTTTGTTTCGTCTTTATCGGATCAACAACGCATCTTTTAGAAGCATTCGAAGCACACATTAGAATGCTTGTAAAAGATAACGTTGTTGCTCAGCACATTAAATGCTTCTAGAATATGCATCGTTGATCCGATGGAGGTTAAACATAATTTGTCGTAAAAGTGTTTCAGAATGCTACGATTCAAATGTTGGGCACAAAGAATGATTCATATATTAAAAGACTCAAAACGAGAAAAAACACGAAAATCAAATTAGAAACAAGCGACCACGTGGTCCCTAATTAGCGATTACGTGGTCGCAATGATTATTTTTTAAATAAATTTAATTACATTAGCGATCACGTGGTCGCAATGATTATTTTTTAAATAAATTAAATTACATTAGCGACCATGTAGTCGCTAATAGTTAATACAAAATGTTACAGAGTCAATATTTTTGCTAAGTGTTGATTTTTTTAATCATTAGCGAGCTAATATTTATATAAAATTATCACTTAACCAATTTTTCGACTCTGTCACATTTTGTATTAACCATGGTCACTAATATTATTATATATTTAAGAAAAATGAATAAACATTAATATGAATTGATAAAAAAATAAAAAATGACATTAGCGACCACGTGGTCGCAAACTTTTGGCGCAAAAAATTTCCCTCCATTATTAGCGGTGACGTGATTTGGCGCCGTTCATTAGCGACCACGTCATCGCAAACTTTTCGCCAAAATATTTTGGGAAATTTTGGCACCAAAATTAGCATCCATTTTTTATTCTGCGTCCAAGTAGTCGCTAAGTTGTGGTCGCTAAACCGCCAATTTGGTGTAGTGGTTTTACAAGAGTCGCTTTTGAAAGCGAAATTAAATAAATTA
>JAWWMW010000325.1:16006-26567 GCA_035048345.1 Echeveria elegans | reverse complement strand
CGTCAGCTACACCTATTGACAGTTGACACCAGCACAATCACAACAATGACAGAACACCAATGATGTGTAGAATAACGGCAATTTCAAGTCTTCAAAGACTCGTATATAAATCCCAATGAGTTCCCAACATTCAACAGAATCTGAACAGAACATTCAAAAAATTTGAAAAATGAAAATCAAACCTTCCACCAACTTTTGGTCAAACGCTAGCCTCCTCGTCCAATATTGAAAAGGAATATGAAGGTCAAAGTTTGCTTGTGCATCTAAATCTGGGCATCAAACCTACAACGAAGATACATTGCATGAAGCCCTTACATATGAGTGACAACTCAGAGTACGGAAAGTGTACAACAAAATCCTGAAAACCCACCAAAGATGCAATAAAGAATGCAGCTATTGTATTCAACTTTTGCAATCCTGTCACGTAGTTCAATAGTAATTATCATCAATTTTAGCAAATGAAGGAAAATGTCCACTCGTCAGCTACACCTATTGACAGTTGACACCAGCACAATCACAACAATGACAGAACACCAATGATGTGTAGAATAACGAAAATTTAAAGTCTTCAAAGACTCGTACATAAATCCCAATGAGTTCCCAACATTCAACAGAATCCGAACAGAACATTCAAAAAATTCGAAAAATGATAATCAAACCTTCCACCATCTTTTGCTCAAACGCTAGCCTCCTCGTCCAATATTGAAAAGGAATATTAAGGTCGCAGTTTGCTTGTGTATCTAAATCTGGGCATCAATCTATTGCAAGCCCTTTAATCGTATTCAATTGGTCATACTCACGGCCTTGTGCGCTGTAATTTTTTCCAAGTTAACTGCAAAAATGAAAAAACTTAACAAAATCGAAGCCCTAAAACTGCTACAAAATTTGCAAAGCTACACCTAATATTCAAAATTTGGAAGTCAAAGTATTGGACAAACCACACCATCGGAGAAGCCGACGGGATCGGCCATAAAATGTTTCGAATCCACTGCAAAAAAATGAAACCCAAAAACCGCAATCGTCGTCAATGGAGAAGACACTGGATCGTCCATTCGAGTTGGGCATCGAAACTCATAAAAACAAAAACACCCACAACCAATCGACTCATTACGTATGTTTCACAATAGGTTGCTTCGGCTCGTCGACGGAGAAGACACGGGATCGTCCATTCGATTGAGCGTCAGAAACTCACCGCTTATATGAAATTGATCAGTCGCGATGGGCTACTGCCTGGTTAACAGTAACCGTCAACCCAAGGGTATATTTGGGAAAAAGAAAAAGTGAGAACAGCCGTAACCGGCAATACATGGCTTTCCACTTTATCAATAGGGTTTTTTTGTTTGATGAGTGGATATATATAATATAAGACTAGTCATATAGTATTAGTTAAATTAAATATATAAACTTTAATTAGTGAATCAAGTACATAAACTTCAATTAGCGTAACTTCATGTAATAGACAATTGTCACGCCGACGATGGTTAGAATAGAAATCCTCCACGCATGGATGCGGAAGAAATAAAAGGCAACTAAATGGACACAAAATTCATTATGTAAATATGAAATCCATTAGGTAAATATGGTGGAGGCATGATTTGAACACTGGACATCTGAGGAGTTTGTCTAACTCCTCAACCAATGGGTCACCAATCAATAGGGAGATCTATACATATAAAAGAATATCATCCACCACACACATATACCAACCACCAACTTTCCCTTATTAATCCCTTATTTTTTTCACTAAAGACCATTGCAATAAGATTTTGACAAAAATGCTCCTCCCCACCCTCCTTATTTATACTACATGTCATCCATCACTATTCATCAATATTTGACTGTATTTGATCAACTGATCATATTTGCCTGTATTTGACTATATTTGATCGTATTTGATCAGGTAGATTTCAAAAAAAAATTATAAAAATAAGAATTATAAAATTAAAAAATTAAGAATTAAAAAACAGAAAATTATAAATTAAAATTATAAATGGAACGAAAAATACTGTAAAGCTTAATTAAATCGAATAAAGTCATCGAAAAATTTCCGTCGACACGACGGAAGTACAACTAGTTATGAATAAATTAGTTACGACAGAACAAAGTTATTACTAAGTCACAACAGCCCAACACAGAAACGGCAGCGTACAACTACGTGGACAGCTGGTGGAATCTTCTGTCAACCGCCAGCGATGCGACGATGCCCGAGGAGTCGTCTTTCGATTTTACTTTTACCACCAATTTCTCATAACCCTCTCCGCGTCCGACATCCATCCTCTCTCTCTGTCTAATCTCCGTTTCTAAACTCTTGTGTTGATTAATTCGGAGATGTCTTACGCCTACCTTTTCAAGTACATCATCATCGGCGACACCGGTAAAACCACTTCTCCATTCAATTCCATTCGTCTACTTTTTTCTATTTTATTCGAATTTTGAATTTGTACGAAACCCTATCCTTAAATCTAATCCCCCGCCGGTTGACCTGGTTTTGTTTCAAACGACAGATTCTTGGGATATCATCAGCTTATTTAATTGTTTGATTACTGAATTTTGGGTACAAAATTCCAGCACAAGAAGTTGAATGTTGTTTTCGTCCTGAAGGGTTGATGTTGTTGATTGAAAGATACTTAATTTATATTTGACATCGCAGGAGTGGGAAAATCATGCCTTCTTCTGCAGTTCACTGATAAGAGATTTCAGCCAGTGCATGACTTGACCATTGGTGTTGAGTTTGGAGCTCGTATGATTACTATAGATGGCAAGCCCATAAAGCTCCAAATATGGGACACGGTTCGTTGCACTCGTTTAGTTTTTTTTTGGGTTTACATAATTTTCCTGTTATCTGTAAATGAGATTGGAAGATGTAGATAAACACCTAAATTGTTGTGTTTCCTTCATTTGAAAACTTACTACATTTTTATAACAGGCTTGTGGTAAAACTTTAACGGACACTACAATTTTGGCCTTGGGTTGTTAAAGTTACCATCACATATTTGTTGAATATAAAGAACAGATTTTGCTTCAGCTTCGAATATAAATATCTTATGTCTGCGCTAACTAATTTTCAGCCTATAGTTATAATATACTTCAGGTTTAACTTTAACGGCTTTTTCCAGATTAGGCTTAGGAGGTGAAATCACAGCAAATATTCTTTAATATACGAATGGATTTAGCTTCTTCTTCGAACATACGAATCTTTTATCGGCAGTAACGTACTCTCACTGTAAATGTTCTTGTTAATATTGAATATTGGATTTTATCTGCCAGCTGGGTACCAGTATAATTCTGCAGTTATGATGAATACAATTGTCCTTAAATATGGCACTTTTTTGGCTTCACTAAAAGTGTATTTTTTTTTAAGTTCTTAGGGTTGTCAGCAAGACTAGAAAAAGTTACAAGTTTATGTATTTTTTTTATTACTGTGCAATCATGGCGACAAATTGAATTACTGTAGTTTTGCTGATAATTTAGGCTGGCCAAGAGTCTTTCAGATCCATCACCAGATCTTACTACAGAGGAGCTGCTGGTGCGTTATTAGTTTATGATATCACTAGGTAAAATTTAAAGACTCCCTTCATGATTCATATGAGTTTTACTTTCAAATTTTATGTCGAGGCATGCTTTTTTATGATGTAAAATTCACTGCAGGAGGGAAACTTTCAATCACCTAGCAAGTTGGCTGGAAGATGCAAGGCAGCATGCTAATGCTAATATGAGCATTATGCTCATTGGTAATAAATCAGACCTCGCTCACAGAAGGGCAGTGAGTACTGAGGAAGGCGAACAATTTGCGAAGGAAAATGGTCTGATTTTTATGGAGGCATCTGCTAAAACGGCTCAGAATGTTGAGGAGGTGATCAAAATCCCTAATTTTTACTTAAGGAAACTGCATTACTATGAACTAATGGTTTACATATTGACACATTTTCTACGAGAGCCTAACTATAAATTCTCTTGCAGGCTTTTATAAAAACAGCTGCTACTATCTACAAAAAGATACAGGATGGTGTTTTTGATGTATCTAATGAGGTTGGTATTAACCTGTGTTTGATGTCTCTTGTAGAGGTTTTTTTTGGGATAAAAATGTGCCTCTTGCACAGTCAATCGAATTTTTAAGTGTGTCCTAGTAAAGTTAAAAGTTAGAACAAATCTAGTTCCATTTTTCAAGCATCGTTTTGACTCACTCCGCCTTCATTTTGATCTAGTTTGAGATAAATTTAAGTTTGATGTACAGTCTGGAACCATACTTGCCTTTCTCAGTGCTAATACATGTTTTTTCAATTGTCTGACAGTCCCATGGGATTAAAGTTGGCTATGGAGGCATTCCAGGGTCATCAGCTGGCAGAGATGGTTCGTCTTCACAAGCTGGAGGCTGCTGTAGTTAGTGTCCCATATCAGAATTCGTCTACCACAAGCTCTGATTCAAGTTTCTTTGCCATCCATTCGCCATGTCCATACTCCACATAGCTTTTGTTTTTCATTCTGGCCGTACTGTCTGCCTGATTGTAAAATGTGATACCTCTATGTTGTAAATTTGTTCTTCTACTCTTGTTTCTTTTCCTGCGTTCCATTATATCGCACGCATTGGATTATTACCTGTCAGTAAAACATGACAAATTACAGAAAAAATAGTAACTGAAATCTTCATATTACGAGTCTAGTTAATCATTCAGGTGTGAATTAGGAATTAAGTATGCCAGCCCCACTGTACCTCAAGCATGTGCAATGCAATGAGCTAAGAAGCTTGGTAGTCCCGCCTCCTAGATCTCACAAACACCGGTAATTAGCAGGACAAGAAGTTGCCATGAAATTAGGAATTAGTTGCAAATTCTAATACTGGTTTCTCACAACTGTTACAGTTGGGAAACATTTTTCTAGGTGAATGGAATGCACATACTGTATCCAGTTCATAGCCTAAAATTACATTCACTGAGTACCATTTTTTTTAATAGATCAGGCCATGCCCAAATGCCCGAATTCAGGTCATGGCCTACAATTACATTCACTAGAATTACATCCGCAGCCCTCTCCTGTGCCATCCAAGTGATGGCAAACACGAAAGAACCTGCATTGATCAAGCAGGTTTAACATGGGATGCACTGGTCGAGCAGATGGGTCTTCATTCAGAAATGTTGCAAATTTCACCCAATTTTCTTCAAGTCATGGCTGGTGGTGACCTACATGCTCCCATTTGGTCTCACAATTCCTTGAAGCTTCCATCCACCAAGTCCTGCACGAGAAAATGCCTGCAAAGTGCAAACAAAACAAATTGAGCAATCACTAGGTAATGTCAATGCATATTTACAAGTACCCCCGTCCCCCAAGCCACCGAATTATATCAACCTTAGACAACTGAAATTAAATACAATGAGGAGAGAAGCTGACGCCGAAGTAACCTCTTCCCATGATTTCCCATAAGCTTCAAGTAGTGCAGCATTACATGTTTTAAGATCGACGGAGACACCAGACAACATTGATGCTGCTTCCTCCCACCCCCTGTGATGACCCATACACCTGATAACCGTATAAACGACCATTAGAAAGTCTTCCTACCCTAACAGGTTGTTCAAGCCATACGGTGCAAAGCAACAAGTAGTGAATGAAAGTCACCAGCATAAGCATCCGTACACTTACATCACTGTACTTACTTCATCCCTTGAAAATTTGCATACAGTTTGTTGAATGTGCTCAGCAGTCTGGCCATCCATAGCGGCTATGGAATAAAAGCTAGGAATAAAATGGACCTCGGCTTCAAAAAATGCACTGCCACGCTAAACTAAACATTCAAATGAAACTCGACCCACCCCATCCCACTACTGAAAGTCAGAAACTTAACCTGGATAAAATGAGATCAGGAATCCATCCAAGCTGTTGCAGCTTCTGAGAGACTCTCACAGCATCTGCCCTCCCTGCTTTACTTAGTGGCCGGTCATGATCTATTCATCATCAAAGCAAGTCAAAACAAACCTCCAATAACAAGTAACAACATTATCAAGATAAATACTAGCAAGCAGGCCAAACTGAACTCGAATCAATTCGCACATTGCCTGCTTACACTTGGAAAAATCAAAATTCACAGTATATGCTTGTAAAACAACAACAACAAAATAAAAATTACAAAAAATCACAGGCTTGCATCGGGATGATGAAACAAAGCAAGTATAAAAACCTCGCAGATTCAGAAGAAGATGGAGTCTTATCAAGCAGCGCTTGCTGGCCATCGACAGTGCCAATCACAAGCGAATTGGCTCGGAAGCGGTTGAAACGTCCGCAAGTGGACAGCGAAGAAGAAGTGCAGGACGGATAATCGAAGTTGGTTAAATTAGGGCTCATTACCTTCATCATGTGTTCACTTTCAGGTCTCTCCTCCGTTCTCGCAGCTTCTTCGTCTCATACCATATCTTCAAACAAAAGGGCCGACCTTCAAAATACGCTTTGAGCTTCGAGGCTAATCTAGTAATTGCATTTTGCAAAGAGCCATTCTTCTTTCTTCCGTATCGATACTACAAATATAATTAAACCTAGCCACACAGAATACGATTATCTACTATAATAATATAATACAATCTTCAACACACAAACACTTATGAAAAATTTCACCGGTAAAGTCCTGATTTTCGTCGTTATAGGATAATAAAATAAAATAAGGAACTACACAAAATAAAACTTCATTTGACAAAAATACCCCTCTCATACTATTATTTACATCACACGCACTCCACACGTACTTGTTTCTATTATTTCATATTTGATCGTATTTGTCTGTATTTGTTTGTATATGACTTTATTTAAATGTATGTGATCGTATATTTAACTGTATTGGATCGAGTATTTGTTTAATTTTTTTACGTATAGATTTCTCATTCGAGATGATGTTGATGGGTTGTCATAAAATTAAATATAATATAATGGAACTTTATTCAAAAAATTAAAAAATATGTAGCATTCAAAAATTTCAATTACAAGAATAAAATTATAGAGAGAAATGTTAGAAATATTTATTAAAATTGAATTAAAATATGAAGAAAATTTCCGTCGAGGCGACGAGAATGACACTTGTTGATTAAGAGATTCTTTGCTCATCAGAAATTAATTTATGTATTTTTCTCTTGATCTTGAGGTTCTGATCTAGCAGATACTCAAACTCAACTGAATATTATGTAAATTTCATGATAAATAATGAAAACGGGCATCTTTCGTAGAATGGTAATTTACATAGTTTTGATCTTACAGTGTCAGTATGGTTCAACACAACATCTTAACGTAAAATTATTCTGTATGAAGATTTAATGTAAATAATTTAATGACCTTTTATTTCATCTGTTTATCGTGTTCCACTGCCACTTTTGGCTAGTATTTTGTGGGCTGTTTGCTCGGTTTTGTGGTTTGGATTATTTTCACTCTCTCTGAGAGACCCTTGAGCTCCCGGGCAATTTTCGGCCATTTGCGAATGTCGGCTCCTCCTCCGGCCGTGATGGCCTCATCCTCTCTCAAACCTCCCGATCCTGGTCCCATCAGTGATAACACAACAGCATGCCACGACACTATTAACAACGAAGCCCCCAGCTCCTTCACCAAGGCCCTGAATGCCAAACGTCCTACTCTTCGGCCCTGTTTTCCTCCGCTCTTGTTGCCTAATCGTCAAGTGGGCATGAAGGACGGACGCCCGGCTGTCAGCTTCACTAGTGCCGAAGTTGGCGCCTTCGAGAAGGGCTTCAAATTCTCTTTAATCGCGAAGTTCACTGTTGGAAAGCCATTCCTCTCGGACATTCAGAAGGAGCTTCAAAGCCCTTCGAAAATATCTGGGTGTGCCTCCATCAGCGAAATATGGGACTCCAGACATGTCCTTGTTATTCTCGATTTGGAAGTTGATGTTCGTATTGCCTTATCTTTCCCGCTTAATAAACTTGGTCATGCTTTTTTCATGTTATTTAGATGGCGATCTGACCACAACCCTCAAAAAGAATCCAAATTTGTTACCATATAGGTGCGGCTTCCCGATTTACCATTATCAAACTATGACAGCGCCTTCATTGAGGTCATTGTATCAACATTCGACTATTTTGTTGTCGTGGATGCTAGAACTAAAGCTTGTGTATCCGTCAACTCTGACCGAGCTTGTGTTGAGCTTGACGTTACCCAGGTCATACCGGACTCTATCTGGATTGCCCTCCCAAATGACAATGGATACTGGCAATCTATTGAAACGAAAACCAAGATCGCTTACTGTAGTAAATGCAGAGTTCACGGCCATAATCTGGCCATATGCCGATGGCAACCAAAGCTGTCGTCAAGCCCCAAGGCAATCCGACTCCTCGTGTGGTCATCACTGGAAAAGCAAAGGATGTCTCTGCTCCCACTCCTGGAAAAGAACAAAACAATCCTCACACTACTGAACAGTAGGTGGAAGTCACCAGCAAAAGATCCAGAAAACATAAGACAACACCCCTGCCCCTGTCAACGATTCTGATGATATACCTGATCACAAGCGCAAGGCGATGGTACTCCTGTTTCTTCTCATACCGACAATATGGCTTTGGTCCCATATACCGGCCCTTTCAGAGTCCTCCCAAGCTCCTGAGGTCCAGTCGAAGACTAATCCCTCTCCCATGGATTCTAAGGAAACCCGCAAGACCACCCATTTTCCGAAAGTTCCTAATGACCTTTCCAAAGCAGAGCTGCGTCTTAAAGTTGCGAACCGGAACTCAGCTCAACTGCACTATGATGAAAATATTAGAGTCCTTGTCCATCGTGAAGCTCTTCCTCACTACAACCAGATTCAAGAAATGGCGGGCACCGCCAGATCTCAGCCAAATGCCTTATCCGAGAAATCGCAAGAGTGTCCTCCCCTAGGTGGTAAGCACCATCTTCCTGCAGATCAACCATGATTGCTGCCTTTGTTGGAATTCCCGGGGTGTCTCGAACAAAGGTACCGCCTCCTATCTCAAATCTCTTCTTTCTAAACATAATATTTCTCTTTGTGCTATTCTTGAGCCTAAAGCCAAAAATTCAAAGATTACTTCCGTGGCAAGAAAGCTTGGTTTCCGTCTTGGATGCACAGTAATCCCACTAATAAGCACATTTGGTTTTTTTTGGAATGAAGACATTAATGTGTCCCTTATTTCGGTCTCCTCCCAGCAGATTACTTGTGCCATTTTCCACATTTCTTCCAACAAAAATATTATATGTTCCATTGTCTGTGCTTCTTACATTAGTCAGCTTAGATGTAATCTCTGGGATGATCTCTCTGCTATTAATCGAAGCATTTCAAAACCTTGGATCATTATTGGAGACTTTCAATATCGTCTCTAAATCAGACGAGAAAGTGGAGTTAGGTTCGGTTGTAAGTATTCTGATGGTTTCAACAGCTTCATTACTGGAAATGGTCTTATTGATGTTGGGTTTATGGGCAACAAATTCATTTGGTGTGATAAACGAGCTGACCGGAGGTGCATTTGGATGTGCCTTGATCGCGTTCTCACCAATGGTATGGGCTTATCGTCTTTTCCCGACTTCAAAGTCACTCATCTTCCGCGCACCCATTCTGATCACTTTCCCTTTTATTCTCCCTCACCAACAAAGAGAGAAATCGTAGCTTTTTCCATTTCAACAATGCTTGGATCAGTCACTCTACCTTTCGGAACACGGTTAGTCTCTCTTGGGAAGGGAAACTGCATGCTAATCCTCTTCGCAACAGTCATCTAAAACTCAAGAGGCTCAGACAGTGCTTAAGGAAATGAAACTGGGATGTTTTTGGGGATATCAATCAACATATTTCTGACCTATCTTCTAGGCTTAATGATCGCTGAGGAGACTCTTCAGAACAGCTAGTCCGAGGACGGAGAAAATGACATAGTTTTTCTAAACGATTGACTTAAACGTGCCCTTGATGATAGACAAACCTTTCTCGATGCTAAGTCTCATGTTAAGTGGTTACAAGAGGGGGAACGAAACACTGCTCTGTATCATGCAGCTACCAAAGTGCGTCGCAGTGCAAATAATTTTGTTGTCCCTCTTTCTGATGGCTCTATTTCTGATAACAGGGAGACTATCGGTTCCTCGACTGTTGACTGCTTTCAGGACCTGCTCGGTAGCTTTTCTGCTATTCCTGATGAAGGGTATTTTGATGAGATTGTTCCCTCTATTTCCCCAGAGGAGAATATCATGCTCACTGCCATGCCGGAGGAAGAGGAAATCTAGCAAACCATCAGTAACCTCTCTAAAGGTAGCGCTCCCGCCACCGATTTACTGGGCCTTCTTTCACAGCTACTGGGATATCATCAAATGATCAAATCTGATATTGTTGACTCCGTCCAACTCTTCTTCAAAGGTTTTAGTATTCCTAATGGGGTCTCTGCCATTATCCTTACGCTTATTCCTAAAGTTCAGGGTGCCTCCTCTCTTGATCAGGTCAGGGTGATAAGTCTCTGTAACTTTATGAATAAGATCCTTTCAAAAATCCTAAATGAACGTCTATGCCCTTTCCTCGGCAACTTTATATCACTGGAACAATTTGGAATTTGTCCCTGACAGATCCATTCATCATTGCATTGCATTGCTC
>JAWWMW010000325.1:0-15906 GCA_035048345.1 Echeveria elegans | reverse complement strand
CTATATTCAAAAAATTTAAAAATATGTAGCATTCAAAAATTTCAATTACAGGAATAAAATTATAGAGAGAAACGTTGAAAATCTTTATTAAATTGAATTAAAACATGGAGAAAATTTTTGTCGGGACGACGGGTCACACACTAGTTATATATATAATAGAATATCTAGAATAGTGAACTATAGCGACGAAAAATAGGAATAAGCCTAAACTGAAATAAGAAAAAATATGAATAAGAAAAAGGGAGTGGATCAAATAAAAAGGGGTGTTTAAAATAAAAAAGTATAAGAAGATCATGTTCATTCATTTGATTCATCCTACGTCCGGATTAAATCACAATATTAAATGATTTTTAAATTAAAAAAGGGCAAATATGGAAATACAATATTTACATTAATTCTTAATAGCTTATTCGACATTTTTAATGAGTATTCTTCACATTTTGATTGTAAAAAAAAAATGTCTGACGAGACAATATTTGCATGTACGTCCCAATAAACAGGTAATCTTCCGAAAACAATCATGTCAATCAAACGTCCCACTACACACGTAATCTTACATGTACAACTGTATAAATACTATCTCAACGTTTAAAATCGACACATATTTTGTTCAAGATGAAGTCCATCACTACAAAAAGACAAGAATGATCTAAAATTACATCGATTATATTTAACATGTTTGGAGGAAAAAGCAAGAGAGTGTTGGTAGAGAATTAGAGACGGATAAAACATAAAACAGACAATCATGAACTGTGGAGAGAGCGGTAGTTGTTCTTAATGTTTGTATCTTGTAGTATAAATTACTCCATTAATTAATATGAGAGAAAGTTATTGATTTAGTACACGACAAAACCGAAACGCAACGTTAAAAAAGACTTAGTAACAACTACGTGGACAGCTGGTGGATTCTTCTGTAAAATGCCAGCGATGCGAGATGGTCGAGGAGTCTCGATTCGGTGGTTTTACTACCAATTTCCTACAACTCTGTGCCTTTTCTATTCATCAATCGGGTGGTAATCGGAGATGTCTTACGCTTACCTTTTCAAGTACATCATCATCGGCGACACCGGTAAACTACTGCTCGTCAATTCGGCTCCTTTATTACGTTTTATTTGTACAAAAATGAAAAAGAATTGGGTTTTGAGTTTATGCGAAACCCTAATCCTTAAATCTGGACCTTATTGTGTTTTCAAATGAAGTGATCATCAGCTTGGCTATTTGATTTGGACTCAAGGGGATGTTTCGCAAAAACAAGTTGTTCATTGGTTATAAATTTTAGCAGAACAAGTTGAATGTTATTTTCTTCGTGTAAGGTTTATTGATAAACAGATGGTGGTTTTGCTAGAGGGATGTCTTTTACTTATTTTATATTTGACGTGGCAGGAGTGGGGAAATCATGCCTTCTTCTTCAGTTTACTGATAAGCGATTTCAGCCAGTGCATGACTTGACGATTGGTGTTGAGTTTGGAGCTCGTATGATTACTATAGATGGCAAGCCCATAAAGCTGCAGATATGGGACACGGTACGTTGGACTCATTTATTTTTTGTTTACAAAATCTTCATGTTTTACGTAAATGAGATCGGAAGATGTATAGGTACCTAGATTGATGTTTCCTTAGTTTGACAACTTATTAAATTTATAACAGGCTTTAGGTTTAATTTGAAAGGACACTCTAATTAAGGACATCTTTGTTGAATATAAAGAACATATTTTGCTTCAGCTTCGAATATAAGCATCTTATGACCGCACTAACAAGCTTTCAGCCAATGAGCATATCTGGTTTACCTTTAATGGCACTCGCCAGTTTACGCTTAGGAGGTGGTAACTGGTAAAATCACAACATATATTTTCGAATACAAAGAACAGATTTAGCTTCTGCTTCAAACATAAGCATTCTTATGCCCGCGGTAACGTACTCTCATTGTAGATGTTCTTGTTAATGTTAAATTGCGGAATTCTGCTAGGTGCTACCATTATTATGTATATATGATAAAAAAAAATTGTCCTTAATATGACTTTTTTTTCCTTCACTATAAATGTTCTTTCCCATTCCTAGGGCTGTGTTCCAGATAAAAAAAGTGACAAAAATCAGACAGTTTTAGTCACAGATTACACCAGATGTATTTTTTACTATCTTTTATTCAGTGCGGCAATTGGATCACTGTACTTTTGCTGGTAAATTAGGCAGGCCAAGAATCTTTCAGATCCATCACCAGATCTTACTACAGAGGAGCTGCTGGCGCACTATTAGTTTATGATATCACAAGGTAATATTTAAATACTTCCTTTATGATTTCTTATGAGTTGCTCTCAAATTTTATGTTGAGGTATTTTCTGATATAATATTCGTTGCAGGAGGGAGACTTTCAATCATTTGGCAAGTTGGCTGGAAGATGCAAGGCAGCATGCTAATGCTAATATGAGCATTATGCTCATTGGTAACAAGTCAGACCTTGCTCACAGAAGGGCAGTGAGTACCGAGGAAGGTGAACAATTTGCAAAGGAAAATGGACTGATTTTTATGGAGGCATCCGCTAAAACGGCTCAGAATGTTGAAGAGGTGATCAAACTCCCTAATTTCTACACAAGGAAACTTGCTACTATGACCTGATGGTTTACATTTTGACACATTTGCTACAAGAGCCTTACTGTTTTTTTTTGCAGGCTTTTATAAAAACAGCTGCTACGATCTACAAAAAAATACAGGATGGTGTATTTGATGTATCTAACGAGGTGGGGTTTCACTTGTACTTGATGCCTCCTGTACAGTTTATGCTTTATTTCTGTTATTGATGAAATTATACCTCCTGTCGAGTTACTTGTGTTATAAGTTATGAGAGTTGCTCGAGTCTTAAATTGGAACTACGAACTAGCTTCTACTTTGTTAAAACTAATCTAGCTCCTAGTTTGTACCTAACATCATTTTGATTCACATTGACATCTTTTTATTTACTTTGAGATAAATATTTACTTCAGTGTACTCTATTATTCCGGGTAATCTGGAATCATCATTGCATTTGTCAGTGCTGTAACATTTTGTTTCAATTGTTTGATAGTCACATGGGATTAAAGTTGGATACGCGGGCGTTCCAGGGTCATCAGCTGGCAGAGATGGTTCCTCTTCACAAGCTGGAGGCTGCTGTAGTTAGTTTCCCAAATCTTAATATGTCTACCACAGGCTCTGATTCAAGCTTCCTGCCCTCCTTTTCCCTATGTCCATACTCCACATTGCTGTGTTTCTTTCATTCTGGTGCACTAATTTCTGTCTACTGATTGTAAAATGTGATACCTCTATCTTGTAAATTTGGTCACCTACACTTGTTTCTTTTCCTGTCTATTGTAAAACATGAAACCATAGTCGCCTCTTTTATATTCAGAAAATACGGAGATGGTGATGTCGTGATGAGTGAGAGAGTGACACTAAAAACATATAACTGAGAAGTGAGAACATCATACTTAACCTTGGCTATAGCAAGGGTTAGTTTGGATTTTCGAGTCAAATTGAAGTCATGATATCAATGAAATTAGTCAAAATAAGTCTGAGCATAATTTATTATTTTCTGCACACATTTAACCATCGATTTTTATTGTATTTAACAAATCTAAAAGTTTAAAATAGCGTTGAATAGTCTAGTCAATTTAAGTCGAGTTTTCAAGTGAATTTTGAAGTCTTCAAGAACATGACCTTAATCATTCTCGTCTGAAAATTAAGCGTAACAGCAACAACGTAGCTTGCCCTTCAGGCATGTGCAAGGAACAGATATTTTTTGGGTAGTCCCATACTTTGGTTCTTCCAATTGCCACAGCTGCACAGCAGGCATAAACATTTTTTTAGGTGAATCAAATGCATATGTCCAATTCATAGGCTTGAATTACATTCAACAAGGGAGCATCTGTGTGTATTATGACATGCGCAAATGCAATTGAAAAATCTGCATTCCTCTCCCGTCTAAGCGGATGCAAACAACAAAGAATGTACTAATCAAGCATATGGGTCTTCCGTCAGGAGTGTTATATCTTGAACAGAGAGCTTGTAGTGAGGTAGCTTATACCGAACATGCAGAAAATAATACCATAGCTACATGCTATCATTTGGTCTTACAATACCCTGAAGCTTCCATCCACCGAGTCCTGCACGAGAAAATGCCTACAAAGTGCAAACACAATAAAATGAGCGATGGTAAGACAATGCATATTGCCAAGCACTCACTTGTCCCAAGTCATCGCATAAAAAGCAAATACAGCCTGATCTGATGACATAAAAAAATGAAGATATGAGCTGAAGACAAACTAACCTCTGCCCATGATTTTCCATAAGCCTCAAGCAATGCGGCATTACATGTTTTAAGCTCAACAGAAACACCTGACAACATTGAAGCTGCTTCCTCCCACCCCCTGTTATGACCCATACACCTGACAACCATACCACAAATTATTACAAAAAACTTTCCACTCTATCGTAATATTCACATCATCCTGAGCAAAGCTAAATGAAAGAAAGTCGGCAGCACCCCTTCCATACACTCACATCACTGTATTTACTTCATCCCTCGAAAATTTGCATACAGTTTGCTGCAGGTGTTCAGCAGTCTGCCCATCCATTGCTGCTATAGAATAAAAACTAGGAATAAAATGGACCTCGGCTTCAAAAAATGCCCGGATTTGCTCCTGCATTATCCTTAGAGTCTCCTTTGTCCGAACAGCATCACTGCAACGCGACACTAAACTTAACACTCATATAAAATTCAACCCATCCCAAAGCCGAAACATATTTAAAAGATGGGAGTAATGTAACCTGGATAAAATAAGGTCAGGAATCCATCCAAGCTGTTGCAGCTTCTGCGAGACTCTCACAGCATCCGCCCTCCCTGCATTACTTAGGGGCCGATCATGATCTGTTCATCATCAACAAAATTCAATACAAACAACATCTTCAATATAAACATGAGCAAGCAAAATTTGAAGTTGATTGTGATGATAAAGTAAGTACCTCGAAGAGAGGGATCATCCCAGGAGCTCTTAGCGTGTCTAAGAAGGATGAGTCTCCGAGCAGATTCAGATGTCTTATCCAGCTGGACTTCGGGAGTCCCAATGACAAGCGAATTGGGGCGAACACGGTTGAAACTTCGGTAAGTAGAGAGCGAAAAAGAAGAGCAAGAGGGATAATCGAAGTTGGTAAAGTTAGGGCATAGTACCGCAGTCATCATGTGGCTACTGATTTCCAGGTCCCGACCTCCTTTGCCTCATGTCATATCCTCCGCTATACTCACATTTTAATGTACTTTTTAGAGCATTCCAGAAACCCCGACCAAAATTGAACTCTATGCATAATTGTAAAATTAAATTAAATAACTCATGGACATAAAGATGCGAAACGGATTATGGTCATGCGGTTGACACATTGGATATGAATTTAAGAGGTCGAGGGTTTGAATCACCGTATCAGGAGTTCTTCTTTAGTGCCGCCACCTAGGTGCTGGTGTTTGCGGCGTCAGGATGTCGTGCATTAGTAGAGGAGTCTTTAAAGGCAGATAATTATATATGTACTTGATATTCTGTTCGAATTATGAAATTAGATTTCGATATGAAAATCTGCCTCAAATGAGAGTATGTTTTACAAGTTGCCACTCTCAGTGAATCTATAAACCGAATGTTATAGGCCGAATGTTGGCCTTGCCACCACTGGCTGCGTGTTCAGCTGATCGATCAGCAGATCAAGGTTTGGAATCTGCATTTTCTTTCTTCGGCCTAGAGCTTCTTAACACCTGCATGCATTATCAGAATGTAGGCTTGAAAACAATGAATTTCAATCACGCCAGTGCCATGCAAATATCATAAGTGACTGACTTTTCTGAGCATTGTGTTCTCATTGATCAGAGTTGATATCTTCTCTTCGAGTCTGGAATTGCTTTCTTGCAACTCCCTGGCTTTTTGCTCCATTTCGCTCCCATACACTTTCTTCCTCTCCCGAGCTTGTTGAGCTGATACCCTACTCCTCAGCAGCCTGCCATCAAATTCAATGCGCGTACATACCCATGCTTAAATAGTCTACTCATTCACTCACTTGAGGTACAAAAATGAGTTTGAATTTTATATGGAAGACATTTGCACGGTTTCGTTGCTTTAATTTATGAAGGAGTTGCTTCGAATACACCTTTTGATCTTCTTGTGCTCACGATCAACTGTGTTTGTGCTTCTCCGGAGCGTTAGCCACAGTATCAGTAGCCTTTTTCTGGCCAGCATCATCAATAATTTCAGGCACCATGAACCATGTCGTGGTCGTCATCATTCTCATCGTCGCTCACCTCTGCATAAAAGCTTGCAAACAATCAACTTGGAAACTGAATTTAAAAACTCTGAGTGATGACACATCCCTTCCTTGCTAATTTGTGTTGGCAAGACCGGACACTGAAGAGTTCAATAAATAGTAGAAATAATTATTGAGATGTGTTTAATCTAATAATTATGTATATTATTTATAGGATGCGTCGGAATGCGCAATTGAACCTGTCAAATACGGACTGGATTCGATCTACAAATTTTTTGGCGCGTGTAAACTTTTAATTTTTAATGGACGGTTGTATATGTAAATTTAAACTTTTAATTTTATGTTTTAATGGGTCGGGTTGGTCACATGTGGTCTTTGTAAATTTAAACGGACATGTGTGGTCTTGGTAAATTTTAATTTTAAAATTTTAATTTAGGTGGAATATTTTAAATTTTTAATGGGTCGAGCCGGCCCCGTGTGTTCTGTGTAAGTTTAGACTTAAGGCATGGGTAAAACAGACAATCTCTATTCGAGTGTCCGTCCACCACTCACTCCCTATTCTATTACATATATAGATTATTTCTAGTATTTATTAATGTATGATTAGTTTAGGTTATTTGCATAAATATATGTCATATACTCCTTCAGTCCTGTTTTGTTCTTCTTGTTTGGATTGTGACACATTTTTTAAGAAATAATGAGAGTGTGAGTGATAAAATAAGATAAAGATAAGTAAGTAGTAAAAAATAAAGTATGAAAGAGAGTGTTACGTGAGAGATAGAGTAGGAAAGAGAAATTGCCCAAATGGAAATAGGAAAAATAGAAATAGAAAGAACAAACGAGATAGAGGAAGTAATTTATTTTAATCTTGAATCATTTTTATCAATCTCCATAATTCCAGTTAGCGTGTGCTCCTTGAACAACACAATCGCTTTTTCCTTTCTCTTCGTTTCAATTTAGTGCAGAGCCATCATCAAATATTATGAACGGAGGCGGGGTCCCTTCCTTGTCCTGGATCTTGGCCTTGACGTTCTCAATGGTGTCACTCCTCGTTTCTCAGCAAGTGATTTCTGGAGACCAACATGCCAAGCCGCACTCCACCGACTATCATTCTTACCTTCTTTTGTCATCCTAAATCTTCGACATTCCTGAGGATCTTCTAAGCAGCCATTGCTATCTGGGTCTGATGACCCGGCTCCTGTTTGGTTTGGTGTGGAATGAGACGTTATTTTCTAAGGAAAAGATCAGCAACTCAGCTACACTTTGATCCAAATTCCACCCGATCCTTAGAGAAAGGCAACTAGCTAGTGGCAACTGTTATCCCTTCAGAGTTGACCGTGTTTGACTGGTCATGTGGTGAAGGATGGATTGGACTGATTGAGATACCCAACACCAAATTCTGCTGTTACAAATGAAAACAATTTGCAACCAAAGATGGATTCAGAGTGATTGATTTTGGAACACAAATAACTGTTACTGCCGGTAGGTGTTAATCAAACAACCAGTTACCTGAGTTATCGCCTGCTCCTTGCTCACTCGCCCAAAATCAAAAATCCTTTAAGCAAACCTTTTTTCAATATTCACAATCTGTTCAAAAACTAAACTATAAGAAGAGGAGTTTAAATAGAACAATCAATTATAAGGGTACTAGATGTGAACCCGTCGTTCCGACGGGACCGCGACATGAACATACGATTTTATTTATATCGCCGTTCGATTCTCTATATTGTTCGATTTTGAAGGTATTTTATTCTGATGTCTCCATTCGATTCCTCTCAAAATTCCTGATGTATTGCACACAATTTTTAATTTTTAATTTGTAAATGTGAATTTTTTTAATTTTTTAATCTTATTTTCTAACCATTTTAGCAACGAAATTAGAGTTTTTAATTTCCGTCGCTATAAGTATGTTGAGGATGATATTGTATTAATAGGGTTGATATCTGAATTATGCTCTCAAAATTTTTCAGAAATAACATTTTCATTTAGTTTAGTACATTTTCTACACAACGCTCTTTATTGAGTATTGGAATGCCCCATAATATCCAGGTACGGTTTACAAATCTAAAACTGTTCAATGATGTAGATACACAAAAGCTATAACTGGGCACATTCCTAAGTTCTTCCGCACAGAACTGATGGTAACTCAAACTAGCATCCCTGACTTACATTATGTTGGTACATGAATGGCGGAACAGCTTCTGAGAGTTGCATGAATAGAATGTGCCTTGCAGGAGCTTCAGTCGAGGACTTTAATATGAAGTTGCTTCGTGAGAAGTCTTGTATTCTCAGTTCCTTACCCCTGCAACTGTGAAAGTTATTAGAGTCACCAGTCAGGGAAAGCTGTACCCTGTAGGTTGTAATATTGTTTCAGATTCTTACCACTAGTAGAGGCATGCGGAGTAATATAAAAGCTAAGACATATAAAACACCAGACACTGCAGCAGCACCAATGATGTTGGAGGTGAGGCGTTTGTTATCTTTCCCAGGAACAAATGAGTTTTTCAACGTGTTTGTAAGCTCAAAGAGTCTGTAAGAGATCTGCACATGATGGGGTAAAAGAATGAGAGAAACACATTATCGGTGTCACTGAATTCAGCATTATCATCCACTTACTGCCACATAGATAGATGTTGTGAGCATGAAATTCAACATTGGGTATTCTGGAATCAGGCATAGCAACAATTTCGGCTGGCCTTCTGGTACACCAGATCTGCAGATAACCAAAATTTGAGCTTTTATGCATCCAGATTAAGAAAGAATTACAGACATGCATTTTTACAGTCGAAAGACAGTAAATGTCGACTTGCAAATGCAGGTCAATTAGAAACAGAGCTCAAATTCATAGCAATCTCGAGAAGATCATAGCATACCTCAACCATATATGTATCTGTGAGATGTAGGTCTCCAACGTTATCTTTCCAAGCCACCTTCAGGGAGCAACATGAATGTTTAAGGAAAAGAACTGATCCCGCAGTCATAATGCAATCTCCATGAAGAAGATTAATACTTACGCAAAAAGGGTCAAAGAGTAGCAACGGAGACTTTGACTAACATTTCGTAAGCAAATGTAGACCCTGATAAAGACAAAAAGAAAACTGTCATCAAAGAGCAGGGAAACCGAGCACTGAATAATGCCACTCAGTCTGCTGATATGTGAATGATGCCTTACGTAATTGGTATCCATGAAGTATACGGATGTAGCTTATTGTATGATATCTTGTCGAGCTTGTAAATATACTCAAACCAAAGATAGCCAACCTGTGACAGAGTTTTTTTGATGTTCAAAAAGAAAGAAAGAAAGAAATTGCGTATACAACTCACCTCCCTTCACTTCCATCAGATATTGATAAAATTTGAATAAGATTGACGCGAGAAGTACCGTTGTGGCAATTAATATGACCGCTGCTTTGACTGATAACCTGTATTTGATTTCTGCTTCTTCCAGTTTTTCCATCCACTTCTCAACCTACGTTGGCCAATTAATATAGGACATTAAAATATACTTTAATATTAGTGCTGATTTCAGTAGGTAAAGAGAACAACAAGATAACTGAATGACAAAACTTACAGTAGGGTGAAAGTAAGCATATATCATTCCAATGATCCAGATATAGCGATCAAGCCCAGACCGAAAATGCCATTCATGTAGGAGGGGGAGATTGGGTTTGGCAGGATCTCGGTAACCTGTAAGAAATTTATGCATCCACTGATTAAAAAATAAAGCACTGTCAAAGTTGATTTGGCAGCTTTAACAAAGTTACTAACCAACAAGGAAGGTGAGTGGACTCCAAATCACTTCAAAAACCCCGGGAACCTCCCACATCAAAATGACGACAAGGAAGCAAACCACAAACTTAGCAGCTATAACTGAACCCAGCTCATTATGTTTGTGCAGAATGCCAAGCGCCCCATAAACCATTAGAGTGAAAAGGGTATGCATGGGGCAGATGTAGTACAACATGTAACTATTGTTCAAAACAATGCAGCAGAATGCCACCAAGAAATTAAGCCGCCACATCATCTGCAATAATGAACTAAATGTTGGAAATTCATCAATATAGACAGTGACACACCATCATTAACATCTTTATGGGAACATACCTGAGCAAATCTTGCAAGACTGAAATCTTTGCGAACGTAGTAATATGAGAAATTACCAAATCCAGTCATCCACACATATGCAGCAATAAAAACTCTAATGGCATTGTAGATCTCTGTCGCAGCAAAGTAGTGATACATCAAAAACAATACCTGCAAGGAGGATCAATCACATGATTCTTCTTCCATATTAATATGATAATCCGAATTCCGACAGAGCTCCCCTCAATAAAAAAATTATGAAGCTGGAAAGAATTAAAGAAGAGTTGGGCACACTGATAAGATAGCTATGTTTGGCGTAAAAAGGCTTGTGTACCTAAAAGGTACGAGTTACTGAGCAAAATAAGCTAACACCTGACAAAAATTTACACACCTGCATCCAACCTTTCCACTCTTCTGTCTGGTGCCTGTTCAGGTATAAGATTGCCTTGCCTGTCAGTGGTGACTTGTCGGTGTGTATTCTAAATGAAGTCATTGCAGAAACTATGATGAGAAGGAAGTAGAGAAATATAAAGAGGTCTCGATTGTAGCTCTGCAAAAATTATTAACAGTGTCATTGATCAAAAGGGGAAAATGATATTGACATATACGCATAACATGCTCATAACAAAAATTGATATCCTTCAGGACGGGAACTGTTTCCCATATTTTAATACTCCCTCTGTCCCATATTATAGTTCTCCTTTCCTTTTTTGGTGTCCCAAAATATACTTCTCATTTTCTTAAATGAAATATTTTTACCCTCACAAACACATTATCTCTCCAATCTATTTACTTTTTATTCTTTCTCTTACATACTTTTATCTCACATACCTTACGTTTCTTAAAATTTGTGTCAAACAACAAATGAGAACTATACACCGGGACGGAGGGAGTATAATCATATTCAGTATAATTATATTGTTGAAACTTGAAACTATGAGGGGGCACTCCAAACTACCGAGAACATGTTTTACATTTCAGAAAGAAACTTAGACCAGCACAACCAATAACTCCTGACATAATTTAGTGTTAAAGGAACAGTATTTTGTCTGTCCCATCAATACCTTGCAAGCCTACTTCTATAAAATCACTGATGATGGTACCTTTTTTGATTCACCAAAAATATTTGTCCGATCACATACGTAGAAGTATGCCAAAAGGCCTCCAAATTCAGCCCTAACACGAAACACAAAAGGGTCTCAAAAAGTAGCATTTGGAACTTTCCTCCCTACAAACAATTATTCTGCCAGAAACATAGTTTTCAACTTACATGGCTCTGAGTGTCAGTCGATTTTCAATCAAAAATGACTCATCCATTGTAACAAATCTGAATGAAGGCAGATGAAAAATGATCTGAGCAATGTAAAACATATTGCTGAAATGGTGATCCTTGCTGCATACACAAACCTAATAAGAGTAGTAAAGGATGAACTTCGAGGTGCCACTCTAGGAGAGGCTGACTGAAGTCCCCCGCCTTCTAGTAAAACAGCCCTATCATCCTCTTTCACAGTATCACTTCCCAGCTGAACTAAATTAATATCAGAACGACTGCATCCAAATCATAACATCTGTTAATCCAAACATCTTAACCACACATCCGATTCGAATTGGACAAGTGATCAATAAGTGTGTAATCTGTAAAGAACTCACATTTTAGAAGCGACTGAATTCTTCTTATATTCCAAGTACTCAGAATATATCCAAGCTACACAAACGGGAACAAAAGCAAGTAGAAATGACACCTGCATACAAATAGAGAAACATGTCATTATCATACGATCACATTATTCAAACATTACTTCAAACATCAAAAGAGAGAAAAAAAAACTGAAGTGAAAATTACAACTTTGAAGTGTCGAAGCTGGAAATCGCAAAAATTTCATCGTCATGAATTCAGTTCATACATACCTGACCAGGCGTCAGATGACCCGCCTCCACCATTATCCACGAAGAAGGAGAAGAAGGCGCAAATCAGATACAATTCAGAGCAATTCCGGTTCGAAAGAGTCAGATTGGAGTGTCGGTTAAACCCTCAGAGATCTGATGATTAAGCGGTGAGCAACGGATTCAGATTGGGGAAAATGTTTTTTAAATATTATTCAATTTTTACCATTTAAATTCTCACAAAAAAACATCAACTTTTAGAAACCAAAGTCAAATAATATTATATATATCACTGCCGCGCTCCCGTCGTTCCGACGAAAATTATTTTCGTTTCTCCATTTGATTCACTTAAAAAATCTTAAATATTTTTCTTTTATTTTTTATTTTTAATGTTAATTTTTAATATTTTTTATTTTTTATTTTCAATTTTTTATTTAATGAGATGGGCCCGTTATCTTTAATTTTAATGACATATTTGTGATTGATGGTGAAGAGAGGAGTAAGAATGTAATTTTAGTTTTGATTTTAGGTCCATTTCCTAATCTTTTATAAGAATAGATGTATATTTTTTTTCTACATTTTTCTATTTTTTTCATTTTAATTTTTTTTAAATTAGTTTTGTTAGGTGGTTAAATGAAAACATAAAATTTAGGATAATTTGTTGGGAATAATTCCAACTTTCATCCATTTGCTTAGAATAATCCTAATTTTAAATTATTTCTAAATAATCTAAACTTTGATAGTTGTTTGCTCGCAGCATACCATTCTTAAATGTAACCGACTATTTGTTCAAAACAATTCATAAATAAATAATAAAAAAATTTAAAAACATTCGAAACTTCAAAAAATAATTATTAAAAAGTCATCCATTTAGTTTTAATATTAATAACACAATAATGATTTATAAATATTTTTCTTTTAAATTAGTTTAATATTTTTAAAATTTATCAAAATTTTGCATAAAATTATATTTAAAATACAAAAAATAGTGACTACATAATACATGTTTTGATAAATTTGTTCATAAAATTTTGAATTTTTTTGATTTTTTCAAAAAATATTGAATTTCCCTTACTATGTAGTTTACAAAGGAAAAAAAATAGAAAAATGAGTCAAAAAAATTCAATTTTTTTAAATAAACCAATCAAAACTAATACCAAATAATCATATATTTTATTATATAATTTTATGCAAACATTTTGATAAAGTTTGAAAATATTAAATTAAATTATAAAAATATATTTTCAAGGTATAATTTTTTTTATTTAAATCAATAATAAATGGATGACTTTTTAATAATTATTTTCTAATGTTTTGAATATTTTTTATTTTTTAATGAATTGTTTTGAACAAAATAGACAATTATATTGAAGAAAGGTATGATGCGAGCAAACAACCATCAAAGTTGAGATTATTTAGAAATAATTAAAAGTTGAGATTATTCCCAGTAAAAAGGTGAAAGTTGGTTATTCCCAACAAATTACCCTAAAATTTATACGAGTGGTTAAATATGATTAAGTAAAAATTGATACATTATAAAGTTAGTTTTGTGTAGTTAACTCTTCCATTTGTTACTATCTCAAGTTCTCAACAACACGGTGGTATCATCTACGGCTCGTATTAAACAAACAATCATACGTATATTCAGTTTTAGCACCCGTTTAGGTTTATATGAAATCTCGAGGAAACAAATTAAAACATAAAGTAATTTGAATGTCAGAATTGACCGGACCTTCCTAGAACGCATGATGAGGGTGCAGCGGTTAAAATGAAGGGTGGATCGATCGTAATTATTTGTGTTAAAGCTGTCACTAACAAAATTAAGGTGAATGACAAATTATCTGCCCTGTAGTTCCCCAAAGAGGCTTAAGACAAGGAGATCATGATCTTCCTATCTTTTTATAATTTGCGCTGAATGGTTGTCAACACTATCCTGCCTGTACACAAAAAACTTTGGCCAGCAGGGGATGCTCGGTGAACATAAAATGCCAACAATGTGATTTTCACATTGAAGTGAGTGGCATGTATTTTGTGAATGCCGGTAGGCATGAGCGAATCGAGAAATTTAAATATAGTAGAGCTATTTTTTTCCGGCATATGACATCAAAAAAGGAGGGCATTATCACCCTTTATCATTATCATTCAAAAAATAATAGTACATACTGCATGGAACAAACAGTCATAAAGATATACGCAAAAGATCTGACTAGCTAAATTTTATCCTACGAGGTCAACCCGATAAAAATTCTCGTTTTTTATATTTCTTTTACTACATCTCTTCTTTTTCTTATAAGGAGCCGATATATCAAGTGTTGTAATTTCGTGATCACAACAAAATACATCAACTTTCTTGATCAAAGCATCCCAACAATTATCTATCAAATCTTGAAGTTTTATTTATGTTATCGAGAGAAACTCCACGACATTCATAACGTCAATGTCTTTCTTTTGAAAAGATTGAGAAATTAATAAATTCGGTTATCTTAATAACATCATGCATACGAATCAAACAATAAACAACTTAATAGTTTGTCATAGCGTCACTAATTCTAACCCGGACTCCGATTCCTAACATGCAAACAGCAATAGCAATCATGAAACGCCCATCTTTGATCCGAGAAAACATTATCTAAACACAAAGTCTTCATACGACAAACTCACCAACTGGTTGATACACAAATTAGAATGCGCACCATATGACAACCCAGCTGAACCGGACGCTCGTCTAATCTCCTCCATTGCCAAGCAACGATATAAATAGCCAAAACCAAGCCCTCCATACTCCTCTACCCAACAAAACTCAACACCATCAAACTTGACCCAACCCAATGACATCAGCCGCAGTAATTCCATGGAGATCAGAAATCCCCCATGAGCTTCCACAAATTTACTCCCTGCAAGCAGTCAGTAAAATCTCAACACCACTTTCCACAAAAATCAATCGTAGCGTCTGTTAAATCTCAGATTTACTGAGTTGAAGTCGAGATTAAGGAGAAAATTAGGAGACGGCTAAGGAAAGCTTTTCAGCTTTCTTAACATTAAAAAGTATGATTAACCTAAGGTACAAAGCTAGGTTATATACACTAATCTATTTAGAATTGCATAAGAAACCCAAACGATGGGGAAAATGCATAACCTCCCAGGTTTACATAGTTTGGTGTATTTGCAAGCCAGTCCCTCGAATGCGATGGGGAACCCTCGTTCGAGGATGGCTTGATTCGACCTTCAACAGCGTCAATTCATCTTATACCCTTTGGGAGGTAATTAGTTCTGTCGATTTCAGCTGCATGCGGGGCAATTCCAAAATCAAAGTTCAAAATTGTGGTTTGTGTGTGTTCATATGTGAAAGAGAATCCTTTGACCATTTATTTTTTGAGCCAATTTGCGATGGAAATCTGCGGTAGAGTACTGCAATGGTTGAAATATGATCATGTGCTGAAATGCTGATCGAGTGAGCAAGAGTGGATTTTGAAAAATATTAAGGGAAAGAGACCTCGTTGTATGGTGCTTAAAGCTGTTGTTGCCGAGTGTGGATACAATGTCCGGAGTAGACCCGTCAAATTGTCCCAAAACCATTTATCCGCCCACGAACCATCCATTTATAACCATCCATTAACCATCCATTTAACTAAATGGATAAATTCATCCATCCCATTTATCCGTTTAGTT
>JAWWMW010000320.1:304811-315670 GCA_035048345.1 Echeveria elegans | reverse complement strand
TCAAAATGAGAAGAATACTCATTAAAAATGTCGAACAAGCTATTAAGGATTAATATAAATATTGTGTTTCCATATTTGCCCCTTTTTAATTTAAATATTATTTAATATTGTGATTTAATCTGGAACGTATGATGAATCAAATGAATGGTACACATCTTTTAATACTTTCTATAATAAATGAGCCTTTTTATTTGATCCACTCCCTTTTAAAAATATTTAGATTGGATTTATTTACTTTTTTGAATAGAAATTATTTTATGTACTAACAAAAAAACCTTTTATTTACCTTTATTTTGAAAATTAAATTAATCAGTTATATAAAATATTAAAAATATTCTGGGTCAATTGGCGAACTTAAAAAAAACAAAAGAAGATAAAAACCAAAACCAAAAAACCCTATCCGCGCATTGATTCTTCTCCGACGCCGCTCTCCTTCTCCGGCGCTGCTCTTTTCTCCGGCTTTCCCTTCTTCCTTTGCCCGTCGGAAAATTCGGATTCGCAAATCGCTCCACCGTACACCGAATCGAGTATCACTGGTTTGTTTTAAGGTGTTTTCATCTCAAAAGATGGCAGGAACTGGTAACGATACGAAAGTAGCTGGAACGGCTGCCACTGTAGGTCATATAACCGATAAACCTGGAAAGTATTCCTACTTGAGGAACTTTGATGCATTTATGTCTGCTGGTGATGACACTCCAAGTGCTATGTCAGAGAAAGAACAGGTTAGACAGTTTTAAGCTTCCTAAAAGAAAGTCTGTACATTGAAAGCTAAGGAACCATGCCATGGCCGGCCATCTGTGTTTGTAGTGAATTGTTTTTCATGACGACTGCTATTATCTGACATATGTCTGGTTTGCCTAAATGTTTCAGGGTAATGAGTATTTTAAACAAAAGAAGTTTAAGGAGGCGATTGATTGTTACTCAAGAAGCATCGGTCTATCGCCTACTGCAGTAGTATATGCTAATAGAGCAATGGCTTACTTGAAACTCAAAAGGCAAGTTTCCACCTGGAATCAGCTCATTTCAGTTTTGCTTAAGTTATAAGTTAGAAGCAAAGATCAAATTTAGTCTTGTCTGAATGTGAGAAATGGGGACACTGAATTTGGATTTTTGTTTACCAAAATATCATATTATCTGTAATTTTTTCGCTTGTAGCTGTTACGTATGAATTTGTACATCTTATCAATTTTGCTGAATATTAAAGAGTAAACGTAAGGCTTTTGAGCCCTTTATTCAGTGTTTATTTTTGTTGGGTGTTAGTTAGGTTCCGAGAAGCTGAAGATGATTGTACAGAGGCATTGAACTTAGATGATCGTTATATAAAAGCTTATTCACGGCGTTCAACTGCTAGAAGGGAACTAAAAAAATTCAAGGAGTCTATGGAGGGTATGTCGCAGTAACCTGGAAGCTTTTCATTCTCTGTATCTATATTTGCACAATGAAAATTTCAACTAATGTATTTCAGATGCTGATTTTGCTTTGAAGCTGGAACCTAATAACCATGAGGTCAAAAAGCAGTATTCAGAAGCCAAGTCCATGTATGAGAAGGTACTGAATATTTTATTGAATGAGAATTTTTACTCTTTGCTACGAGGGATTTGTAGAATTAAATATCATACTTTGTAAGGATCTCCTCCAAAGAACAGCTGGAGCGTTACATAGAACAACTCAAGGAGCTGAAAAGTCTAAGGAGACAGGGGTGCGTCTTCAAGAACTGAGCTCATCTCCCATCAGTTCCCGAAAGACAACAAATGTTTCAGCTTCGAAAGAATACACCATGCAGGTGACATTTTTTGTGTTAATATCCACATCTGTTTATTTTTGGCCTTATATCTCCATTGCTTTGCTTGCAGAAGAAGCACTTACCGAGCAAGCTTGAGCCAAAGCCATCGGTGCAAGAGCTTGCTGCCCGAGCATCAGCTCTAGCTCTTAATGAGACCTCACAAAATATTGTGCCGCCCAACTCGGCCTATCAGTTTGAGGTTACTTGGCGAGGATTCTCTGCCGATCGGACTCTGGAAGCTCGATTACTAAAGGTTTGAATTGGTCACCACTAATTATTTGTTTTGACTTGTTATCGTATGTTTCTCGGATTGTTTACTCCATATGAAGCCTTAAGAAGTTTAATTGTGGTTGGAGTTTTTGGATGTATGAAATGCATGCATTGCTTCTTCAGTTGCGCAAGGCCTTCCAGTTAATGTCCAAGCATTGGGTCTCTGATAGAGAAAAGGCTTTACCCGGCTCGTAAATATGTTTTAATTCTTGTTTGATTCGGGTTACTGGATCTGTATCAACGCTTCATTTTTTTTCTGTGACTTCAACCTCTGCAGGCTACTTCACCTAGCTCGCTACCACGTCTTTTCAAAAATGCTTTGACAGCAACAATGCTTGTGGATATTATAAAGTGTCTAGCCACAATTTTTCAGTGAGCTTTACTACTTTTCTTATTTTTAGTTGTGGTACTTAACAAACACGCCTGTTTCTTATACCTACTCTGTAACATTTTCAGTGAAGAGATGGAGCTTACTGTCCTGTATCTAGAAAATTTAACCAAAGTTTCAAGATTTGATATGGTAATGCTGTGTCTATCACCTGTGGATAAATCCGGTAAGATGCGGAATTTTCCCTGTTGGCCTTTATTTTAATTTGAAGCGATCAATCATCGATTGGGTGGCATCACATTCTTTGTACAAGAAAGAGAATGATCATTAGATACCCTTAATGCCATCTTTTTCCCAATTCCGGTACCTGTTGTGATCTCTGATCACAGCCAGTGAATTTCCTAAGCACAGATGAAACCTAATTGTTTTTGCTTCTGCGACCACATAGAGGTTATCCTTACGTATATCTTAATTTTCAACAGATATAACCAACATATGGAATGATGTATTCAGCAGTAAGGCTATCCCTATGGAGTATGCTGAAAGACTTGATAATCTACGTTCTAAATATTGTCGCTGAGAGGTTTATCAGAGGCAGCCGGAGTTTGATTTGAACTTGAAAAGGAGTTTGAGTTTGACAAGTGTGCTGTCAATATGCAGTTGATGATGACGGTATGAATTGTAAAATTGTTGGATCGTACAGCTTCTCCCCGTGATGTAGCTATCCTCTTAAGTCACTCCGTAGCATATGATAACAAACGTTATTTATCGACACCTGTGGAATCAAAGCAAACAAAATTGGATAATTTGGGGGCCTTAGGCATCTGTAGAATCGAAGCTGTCCCTACTTTCTGCCGATTCAGTAGTGCTATCAGAATTTGATTCCGGATAATCCCTCCGTATATGCTGATTTCTAGTTCTTGTATTTTTATATGCAACTGGCGCTTCATGACTGTTTCTTTTACCAGTAAAGGGATGCTCATATCTTTGACTCATGTCTGCACCGCTGAGTTTGTCAACTGAGCATACTGAGACAGGGATAGGGAATTTGTTTTCCCTCTTCATCAATCACAAATATTAGTAAGCAGAAAATGTTGCATCAGTGGTTATACATTTTTGTAACCTAAAAGATTCAAATGTCCGAAATCTCGAAGGTGAAATTTCACAAACCATAAAATGTGTATTTTATTTCTGCAAATTGTTGGGGAACGGAAAAAGAACAAACCCATTTAGGAAACGGGAAGCATGCAAAAACCAAAATGAAAGATGAAAAACAGATACGAAATGCCCAGAGATGACATACAATAAAAGTGATTAATCATCAGCAACAGAGATTCAGCTTCAATCTTCAACAGTCAGTTCTTCCATAATATTCCCATGTTTGAATGCATGGATCTCTGATTTGCAGGGGAGAAACATTGGGCTGACGCCTTGATCAACCTTCTGATGAGCAGGTATAGCTGTCCTTCTCGCTAAGACTACAGAATTTATCACCTCATCAGTTGGATGGTATATGGATAGAACCTCGAAACCACGAAGATCACATGGATCGATAACCGGGTATAGGAAGGCTCTAGCACCATGAGCGCTCCTCAGCATAAGAGTTGCACCAGGAGCCATATGTTTAGCTAAGTGATCTATCACTTTGATCTTTGCTTCCTTGTCCATACCCACTAACGCAGCCAAGAAAACAACGTCGTATTCCCTTAAAGTGTCTGTTACACTCATGATATCTTTTGTGTGGAATACCATTCTTTTGGACAAATCTGATTCGCCCGAGACCAGGCTACTGGCTAAGTTATTGGCTGACTCATCAATGTCGTAGTTGTGGAAGGTAGTGTTGGGGAGGTGCTTAGAGGCCAAAACTACCGAAGTAAGTGGGAGTGGACCAGATCCCACAAAGGCGATTTTTGTAGGGGAACCGACATAGTGCTGGCTTAGTATGTTGAATTCTAGCTGGCCAAGTTTGATGTAGTTTGTGTAATATGGGAAGAGGTCGAGATGGTTGAGTGGGGAGTCGAATGATCCCAATATCCCCGAGTAATGACTCTCCATAAGCCCCTCTGCTTCTCCGCAGATTTTGATAAGCTTAGACCTCATTTCCTGGATTTTCATCGGCAGCTTGGAGACTTCAACAGGACTAGGAGGAACGCAAAGTTGAACGAGGTTTGTGAAGATCATGTTAACCTCTTTGGAAGGCTTGAGGCTCTCCAGAGCTGAAAGCTTCTGGTAAATCTCGCACACATCAGACACAAGATCTTCCTGGCAGCAGCCCATTTCGACACTATGTCCTGAGAGAGACAAGATTAAGAAAGCTGTTAGACACTTCTCAAGTTTGTAAAACAAGATAATATTGGCTTCAGGTATTTATAGGGCACTTGAGAGTGCAGCCAGGACTTTTAATAGGGCATGGGTTTGGCCTTCTTTTGGATTAGGTGAAAACACTTATAATTAATCAGAGACTAAAAACAAATTTGATTCCTCTTTAATTTAAGACACTCTAAATATTCGTCTCGGTATTCAGTTAAGAATGACACTATACTAAGACATGGAAAGTCTCGGTATTCAGTTAAGAATGACACTATACTAAGACATGGAAAGTGACGAGGAATGTGAATATATAACACTGTAAATCTGTTCATTATGTAAGAATTACTTTGGAACATGAGAACATCCTTACAACAGTACCAATTACCATCAAGCTATAAGAATTCCTGCACCCGTCGGACGTTACATATTTCTCAAGCTAAGCAAGGTAAGGTGTATTTCTAGGCGCATAAATAAATATGGGACATCCATTTGCAGCAGGAGCAGTAAGGAAGATTTGAGAACCTATCCAGCTCGCAAATCTGCCTATACATAGATATAGTAACTATTAATATGGTTTGTCATCTGAGGCATGAGTATAAATATCTTGTATATATGTATATGTTAAACCTGATTTCGGGAAGAGAAAACAAAATAATTTGTCATATATGCTCAGATTTTTTTAAACAATTTCTGTCCTCGGATTAATCTGTATGATTAGATTAAGTGTTGTTAGGCAAAAAGTTGAGCCACTAGATAATAATAAAAGGGGCCTCACTAATAGAAGAAGAAGATTAGATCACCCCATAAAAGCTCTCTCGGCTGATCTATTCGTATACGTCCTGCAGTCTCACCCATTGAACGATATTGATGGAGGACATCCCAAAATTTTGTCCCGGACATACATTTTCTGACTCATCCCAATGTATGCATCTGCAATTGCATTTCATGGATTGTAAGAAAAGAAAAAAAGCTTTTATTTGCATATGTTAGTCAATCATTGATATGCTAATATTTTAATCGAGTTTACGTGTTTCCGCATGGTCCATGCAGCTAATCATTACCAAATGAGGCGTGAAGCTGAACTTTGTTGTAGAAAGAGCTACTTTCCGAATAACAACGTTTTGTTCTCTTGTCTTCATCTGCAAAAGATATGATGGTAAAATCCAATTCATTTCTACATCATTTCTTCTTCTTTACTGCCACTTAGCTAAAGATGGAGGCTTCAGAAGTGCAAAATCATCTTACTTGCGAGCTGCAGCTACTGTTTGTGAAAATTTTAGTACGCTGTTGTATACGAGTTAGATAATTAGATAAGAAATGGTACATACATGCTGCTAGTGCTGCTTGTCTGATCACTTGGATCTTGTCTCTATATTTACTTATTTACTGCACGCTGCTAATCTCCATCCCTTTTTTTGATTTGCACGCACGACACTTGTATTTCAGCACAGACATATCTGCGTGAAAAAATAGTAAAGCATGAGGATAAAAAATTGAATACAAAAAAGATAATAACTAAACAAAAATAATAAAGCATGGGGATATACTCGGATACTAAACCGCTTTTTGAAATCACAGACAACTCGATATCAAAATGTGCCTATCACAATCCTCCTTTTCTCTCAAAGTAGAGATTCTTATATGATTCTACACCTCCTCAAGAAGAATAAACACTGCAAAGCTAATATTTACAGGAAACCGTGTATCATAACTCACCAGTACCATCAGTGACAAACTGCAACATAGTTAAATCAAAGTCAGTTTGAAATCTGAATGCTATACATCAGTTATTAAATTGGTATGCAGAGAGAAACAAAATAATTATGTATCTACTTTATTTTAGATAACTAGAAACCTGAAGGAAAATCAGAAGAAGAAAAAAACTTGATTTACACTCCGCAAAGAAAATGAGGCAAGCAAGATATTAAATTCCTTGGCGTTCGAAGGACCTAAGGGGTGGGGTGGGATGAATTGCCCCCAGATAGTTACTTCCAATAGCTGCCAAATACTTCCTATTGGGAACATGTTCATGGAATCGATCCCTTGACTAGGTCAGATGGCAACACATACAGGTATATATATAAGGTGGGAGTGTGGCTACCACAGGATATGCAGTTTAATGACACTGATATGCAATTATGCAGACAGTCACGGTCTTCTTCGTACTGCTGCACATTCTCCTTTACGCAACGCAATCTGATTCTTTTGCATCTTTTCCGCTAGCTAATTCCTGAAGAAAGAATATTTTCTCTAATTGGTAATTCAGAAAGTTAAAAGTGGAATATAAACCGAAAGACGCATTTGATTCAGATTTGAATTAAAACCGACTAGAGAAAATTCAAAGATGTACAGTATACATACATCTTTCATGCAAATGTATATGTATATGAAGACCTAACAATTAAGGACGATCAGCTTCACCACAATCATTAACAAAACTAATCAAATGTCTGAGTTTCAGTTTAAATACTATGATGTGCCTGCCTGTACAAGACATGATTATCAGTCAATTTTTTTTTCTGATAAAGTAAAAGTCTTTAAATAGAAGGATTACACGACTACACTGAGTACAATCACCTAAGAGATTCAGGGAGGAGATTATGTCACCCAGATAATAGTTATACAAAGATTCAGGTGAACCTAAAATTAGGCTACCAAAATATCTAGCGAAAGATCGCTCAGGGATGAACCCTCACGTACCTGATTGTTCCAGCATGTCAACCGAAAATTCGTACTCCACCGAGATTTCTTCAATCTCAAATGCATCGGAATGACTTAATTCGAATACTGACTTCAAAACTGCCATTCTCAATCTCTTTCATTTCTGCAATCAGAAATTCTATGCCATGTTGATAGAGTCTCTCCTGAGCAGTAGTTATCTCAAAGAGCCCACATTCTAAGAAAGGTTGATCATTGCGATTAAGAGTTGTAGGATATCCGTGTGAGTGGAGAAATGGTCAGTGATCTGACTTGATAATCACATGGCCAACTGAATACTGTAAGGGGCAAAAGATAAAACAGTACTGCGACACTGACACTATCATTCCTGCACAAGGATTTCATCTGTCAACAAAATGCAGTCGGACTAAGTAACTTGGTGTAACATAAATGACCAAGCAAAAGAAAACTAAAACTTAATGGATTGCAGAGTCATTATCCCATATGCTAAACATTACTTGGTCAAAATTTAAATATTTCCCCAATTTAAAAATCATATCAAATTATTAAAATAAAAACAGGCAAAATCAAGTCAAGATATTCATATATCATAAATGTACTTACGCTTGAATTGCAAGTCAACACTCCATCACGTTATAAGTCCCTGTATCAATAGTCCTACCTTTGTCAACAACAGAGTCTTGGCAGTGGGGATTCTTCTATAGAGAGTTTCATTTCAAAATGTTTTGAGAAAGTAAAATCCAACTATCCTCTAGATACTGTACTTAGATGCCCTTCAATGTCAGGGACAAAGCCCTTTTCTATCATCTCATCTTGTACTATCTCATATGTAGTGCGATCCGGAGTGAGACCGTTTTCCAGCATCTCATTGAGAAGCCTGTTTGCTTCTTCAAGTTTCCCTTTCTTAGTATAACCTTTGATCAAAACATTGTACGTCGTAATGTTTGGTCTTTTCCCTTCCTTCACCATTTGATCCCTTATATTCAACGCAGCCTTGAAGTTCCCTTCTCGACAATAACCATCTATTAATGCGTTGTAAACTACATGTGTTGGCTTCAAGCCTAATCCAACCATCTCATCTAATCGGTGAACTGCCTTTCTCACTTCACCAGCTTTACATAACTCGCTAATCAGTACATTATGGGTCACAAGGTTAGCTTTCAAACCATTCTCCTTCATTTCAGCCACAAGTTTCTCAGCAGCTACTTTATTTTCGACACCATAAAAACCCCCAATGAGGCAGTTGTAAGTAGAAACATCTGGACATACGCCTCTTTTAATCATCAGTTCGCGCAAGCCAATTGCTTCATCCATATTCGAGGCCTTACAATGTGCATGAATCATTGTATTAAAAGTACTAGCGGTTGGCACTAAACCTTCCTCATATATTTTATCAAACAGTTCCATTGCTTCTTTCAACTTTTTCTGTTTACAAAATCCATTAATAAGCGTGTTAAAGGTGATAATAGTCGGCTGCAGTCCAGCATCAATCATCTCACCACGCACTTTTACCGCTTCCTCAATGTTCCCCAATCTGCATAGTCCATTAATCAGCGAATTATACGAAACTACATTTGGTTTCAAACCCCGCATCTTCATCTCCTCAAACACCTTCTTAGCTGACTTCAGATTCTCATCCTTACAGAATCCATCAATAAGGATATTATAAGTGGCCTCGTTCGGAGCAACGTCCTTCAACATCATTTCTCTCAACAAAGCGTCAGCTTTATACATTTTTCCAGGCCTGCCTCTCTTCACATACCCATCAATAAGTAAATTATATGTAATTATAACTGGAGATACATTCGTTATCTTCATATCCTCCATCACATCCCTCGCCCTCTGCAATTTCCCACCTTTACACAACCCACTTATCACCATATTATAACTCACTACATCCAACTCCATCCTCCGTCTAATCATCTCCTTATACACAAACTCCACCTTCTCAAAGCTGCCCACTTCCACCAAACCTTTCAACATAGAGTTACATGTCAACAACGACAACCTAAATCCGTAATCTTTCGCTCTCTCAAACGCTTCAAATGCCAAATCAACTTTAAAATTATACACATACGCCAACACCAACATATCAACAACCATCGAGTTAACCGATTTTCTATTACTAGCATTCACTAAAGTATGAAATATCAAAGAATTGGTAACCCCTGATCTCGAGTGCTTAACAAACCAATCCCAAAATGACCTAATTTCAGAATAAAGCTTAGCATCTGCCAACAAAATCACAAGACTACACGAAAACTCCAAACTATGAAAAACCCTAAATTCAGTCTCGGACCACTTGAAATACTTCAAAATCATCTCCGGTTCAACTCTATAACAAAAAAGCTGCTTTAATAGTGCTGCCCCGGTGCCGTCATTGATCAAAGTTTTCACCTTGGACCATCGCTGCTGCAATACGAGGCCAGAAATGTGGGGAACGTCAATAGGATTCGAGATTGCTGCTGCCGGGGCTTCTTCGGCTGAAGGTGAAGAGAACTCAATGCGGCTGGTCAATCCCGATGATCGAATTTTTGAAAAATTCGTGAGCTTGAGGATACGATACTTTTGTATCAACATCATTATCATCAACAACAACCACTGTACGAGCTTCGGCGGGAGGACCAACGGCGATTCAGATGCTCGTCAAGTGAGTGGTGCGTCTGGTCAGGACTCAACCAAAGTTGTTTGTTACGCAGCGTTTTGACGCTTCTGGATAGCGAACGACACGTTTCACAACCTGACGGCACGTTTAGTCAGTGGCGGAGCCACCCTAAGCCGGCCACGGCCCCCTCAAATTCTGGGATGAACTACGACCTTCACCTATAGCCAGGGCGGAGGCACAGGCCCCACTCAGATTTGGTGGTGGATTATGGTTTGTGAGATTGGTGATGGGTTTGTTGGGGATGGGAGAGTTAGAGGTGAGGAATTTGAGGTTGAGGTGTTGAAATCTGGGGAGTTCAGTCGAAATCGGAGCGGCAGCGTTTGTTTTCTGCTTCTTATTGAATGGTAGTCTGTCCACTAGCTTTGCGGGTACGGCGGGAGTGGCGGCGTCTCTGTTGGGCTGGCGGTTACGCTGCTTGATTTCGCAATCGGAGATGTCGAATTGATCAAATTGGTAACATACGGAAATTTTCTCTCACGATTAGATACAAGAGGGATGCGGTATGTAATTTCTAAAACTACGAAGGTGTCTTTGTAATCTCTACCCTAATAATAGAATATCATCCTCAACACACAAACACCCACACAAAAAATTCGTCATTAAAGCTCAAATTTTCATTGCTATAGGATAAAAAACAAGAATAAAGACAAAACAAAACTTCATTTGATAAAAATACTCCTCTCCATACTTTTATTTACACCACACACCATCCACACATATTTGTTTCTATTATTTCGTATTTGTTTATATATGATTTTATTTAAATGTATGTGACCGTATATTTAATTGTATTGGATCGAGTATTTGACCAATTTTTTTACATA
>JAWWMW010000320.1:291302-304711 GCA_035048345.1 Echeveria elegans | reverse complement strand
AATTTTTTTCTCTCACAATTACATTATCTCTCCAATCTATTTATTTTTTATTCATTCTCTTTCCTACTTTTACAATAAACTCACTTTTTACTCATTCTCTTTCCTACTTTTATATCACATAACATAAATTTTCTTAAAAACCGTAATAACTATCAAACGGGAAGATAATAATGGGACGGAGGGAGTATAGAATTACAGATTTAACAATGCTCCAGACATGTCAGTCATCACTTTCCAGCTCTGCAGTTTCATGGCTCGAAGGGCTACTTTCCAGTAAAAAACAAGAATATGCCTGAATAAGCAGCCAGCTAATGACACCATACCAAATTACCAATCTTCCATCGTGTAGGTGCAACATAATTGTGTCTTGAATTAAATCCTGGCTGGCTAACAAAATTAAAATTAACACTACAAATACTAATAAATCAACTAATCGAATTCTTGTTGAACATACACACTAAACATGCCTATCATTCACAATATTCACATTTTACCCGGTAGAATAATTCCGCACAAAAGGTATGAACTCTGGTGCACCCAGAAATCCAACGAAAAAGAGAGAGGATATGCTCATCTTGTGATATCCTCTTGCTGAAACTTTCATAACTTTTTTGGTCTCACAATCCTGTTTTACCTCCCTTAAAGATTCAAGGAATTTCGCTTGAAAGTTCAATGCTTGTGAGTGAGAGGTCATATGGTAGGGATGATTGACTTGAGTCTGACAATAAAGACGATTTCACTCCTTCAGGTGGTTGAGGATATCTGATGCTGAAATTATCATTTACGTGTATAATATACTACAATCGGATGGTAATTGACTGGATTGGAGAATGAATCTCCCCATCATGGTCACAAGGGTAGACTAACTGACAATATCAATTTCTTCATCAGTTGGCGGAAGTGTGGTAGATTGATGCTTTGTATCTTTCTGATTGCCTTCTCCATGATTGTACATAACATCGTCGTGATAAGTGGGCGCAAACTGAAAAGTCCAAAAATTTAACAAGATGTACGTGTTACGTTGTGTTACAAATGCTAAGATTGATGCTGCTAGCCGGAAACTGAAACTTAGACTAAGCTAAAGAATGTACCTGGTGGAGTGTGTCATGATACAAATCGTTCACCATCAGTTCATGAGCCAGGTTTCTGGTAAGATCCTTAGAGCTACCTCCACCAACATTGGTCCCAGCATGCACCCAGTACGGGAGTGCATAAAAATGACCGACCACCGCAATCAGCATCTCCAGGCATATTAGAACTTAGAAGTTAGAACGTTTTGATACTCAGCAGCCTGCTCCACGCTCTTTATCAATTTGGTCCTAGCAGCTTGAAAAACCAGGACACCCTGGGGATGGAATACAAAACTTATTCACATATGTTTTTTTCCTCTTCTTTCTTAATAAAGAAAAAGGGACAATGAGGATATGTAGTTTCCTGTAGATGTCTACCTGCCAATAGGTTAAGAAAACCACCCACTTGATTAATACAAACTTTGGGACAGGATTAAAAGGCTGAAGAAGATCCCGGCAGGCCAAATAAAAAAGAGCCAGTGCGTAGAGTGCTGAAATGTATGAAATGGTATAAATGATGGTATGATAGAGGTAAGCTTGGCCTGGATTGAAGTTCCCATCTTTCAGCTTTTCCTTCGCATAAAGTACAAGTGAAATCACTGCTATAAAATGGCTATCAAAATAACAAATTGCAAGCACCCCTGCTTGCATCTCCGTATAAAACGCCTGCAAACAATTTCAACAACGTGTCATATTTTAAGCTGACATAACTATGAAGACCATGAAAGCTAGTTGAAAACAATCATGAGCAATTTTTATCCATTTGTAGTAAAACTGGTTTGCTTTAAAGCTAAAGCGAATTTTTAAGTCTCGTATAAATTAATCAGAGACTAAATACAAATTAGATTCCACTTTAGGACACTGTAAATCTTTGTCTCAGTGTCAGTTCAGAATGACACTATATATATTAAGACATGGAAATGTGACGAGGAATGTGAATATAACACTGTAAATCTATTCATATATGTAACAAGTACTTTCGAACATGACAACATCCTCACTACATTAGCAATTTAGCATCCAGCTAGCTATAAGAACGCCTGCACCCGTTCGAACATTACATATTTCTCGAGCTAAGCAAGGTATATTTCTAGGTGCATATATAAATAAGGCTCATAGAATCCTTTTGAGATTGGGGCATTAAGGTAGACTGAGAACACCAATCTGTCTTGTAGATATAGTAAATTATCACTATGGTTTGTCATTTAACTAACTGACGCACAAGTAATTAAGGTATATATTTATATCATAATCATTGTATGTTTTTAATCTGATTCAGGTAATTTAATCTTTTTTAAAATATTATTTTTATACTGTAAGTATATTTCTTCATCTGGGTAATTTTTATAAAAATAAGGGAATGTGAAAACAAAATAGTTTTCATACTTGTTCAGACTTTCTTGAATAATTTCCCTCCTCAAGATTAATCTGTATGATTAGATCTAACTATCGAATTAAGAGCGTTGTTAGGCCAAAGGTTGACCCACTAGACAATTTGGAAGGTGCCTCGCGCCTCGAAAGAGGTAGCCAAGCAGTGGGCGAACGGACTAAAGCTCAAATCAAAATGTCTTGGGTTCGAATCCACAGGCTATCACATTCAACCTAGGGTTTACCTAGATCACACTCAAAAAGCAGCGGTTAGAGTTTTCCCTTCCAAAATAATAATATTTGAATTAGTTCACCCGAGAACCAATATACTTGTACCCATCCTCGACTCTCGCCCCATTGAACGGGCGATACGGAGGACGTCCCCAAAATATGTTCCAGATGTGTTTCATTTTCCAACTCTTCCCAGTGTGTGCATTTGTTCTAAATTTGCATATGTCGGTCAGTAATTGTATTGTTTAGGTGTGATTCTTCATGGTCCATGCAGCTAATCATTACCAAAAGCAAGCATGAAGCTGACATTTGTTGTTGAAACTTGAAAGAGCTCCTTTTCGAACAACTACCCTTTCGTTCTCTTGTCTTCACCTGAAAAAGGAGTGAAGGTAAAATCAAGTTTCACTTCTACATTTTTTTTCCTACTAAATTGCCAAAGATGGAAACTTCAGAAGTACAAAATCACCTTATTTGCGAGCTGCAGCTACTTTCTGTGCACATTTTAGTAGGCTGTCTACAAGTTAGATAATTAGATAGGCAACATTCCATATGTGCTGCTCTGCTAGTGCCGCTTGCTGATCGCTTGGGCCTCGTCTCTATATTTACTTATCTATCGTGTTCTGTTCATCTCCTTCCCTTCGAATGACCAGCAATACCAACTCATTCCGTGCACGAATCTTATATTTCAGCACAGACAAACCTGCATTAAAAAATCGTTGCGCATGAGGATAAAAATTTGAATCCAGAAAGGTAAAAAAGTAAAGCTAAACAGCATTTTGAAATGATCACACAACAACTAGACATCAGAATGAGCCCATCACAACTAAACAGCATTTTCTCACGAAGTAGGGATTCTTAGATGTTTCTACACCTTCTACAGAAGAATAAACATCGCAAAGCTAATATTAACGAAGAATGTGAAGTGAATCACAACTCCACCATTGACGATTTGGAACAGAGTTAAATCTAAGACAACTTGAAGTCAGAATGTTATACAGCAGTTACTAAATCGTATTCGTATGAATAGAGAAATAAAAATAATTATCTATTTTATTCTAGAGAACTAGAAACCTGACGACAAAAAACAGAGACTGTTTATTTACATTCCATGAGGAGAATTATGTACACGAGATTTCAAATTCCTTGGCTTTCAAAGAGCCTATGGGGTGGGGGTGGGGTGAACTGTCCACATATATTTTGTTCCAGTAGCTACCAAATTGGGAACATGTTCAAGGAATTGATCCCTTGAATAGGTCCGATGGCAACACTTACGGGTATATACAAGGTGGAGTGTGGCGACCCCAGGACCTCATATGCACTTTAATGACGCGGATATGCAGATGTTATGGTCTTCTTCTTAATGCTAAACTTTCTCCTTTATGCAACGGCAACGCAATCTGATTCTTTCACGTCTTTCCCGTTAGCTAAATCCTGAAGGAAGAATATTTTCTCAAATTGGCAATTCTGAAAAGTGTAATGATAAACTGAAAGACTTGTGTGATTCAGACTTGAATGATAATCAGCTAGGAAAATTTCCAAATATGTAAACGTAAATAAACACCTAATGATTAAGAAAGATCGGCATCAGCTGCAATCATTAATAAAACTAAACAGGGGAAAGTGATGCCGGACCTAAGTTTAGTTTAGTTTTCTTCTTGAGAACGGCAGAGTTTCAATTTAAACAATTATGGGCATCACTGTTTGCTGCTATCCATCAAATGGCAAACTTTTAAGTCTAGATATTCATATACCAGATGTGCACTTACGTTTGAATTGTTCGCACGCCAGCAAACTCCATCGCTATATTAGTCCTTCGTCAGAGACTACTGCTATCTGCTGCAACTCTTAATAATACCACTGTTCCCAACAAGGTCTTCGCAGCGGGAGTTTTTCTTCTTCTATAGAGAGTAACAGTTTGAGATGTTCTTAGAAAGTCAATTCATCCGTTAATTACCACACTTAGATGCCCTTCAATGTAAGGGACAAAGCCCTTTTCTATCATCTCATCCTGTACTATCTCATATCATATGTAGCGTGATTCGGGGTGAACCCGTTCTCCAGCATCTCATTGAGAAGCCTGTTAGCTTCTTCTAGTTTCCCCTTTCTTGCAATAACCTTTGATCATGACGTTGTAACATTTGGTCTTTTCCCTTCACCATTTGATCCTTCATATTTAACGGAGCTTTGATGTTCCCTTCTAGACATTAACCATCTATCAAAGCATTGTAAACTACATTTGTTGGTTTCAAACCCAATCCAACCATCTCATCGAATCATCGAACTGCCTTCCTCACTTCACCAGCTTTACATAACTCGCTAACCAGTACATTATAAGCCACGAGGTCAGCTTTCAGACCATTCTCATTCATTTTAACCACAAGTCTCTCAGCAGCAAACTTATTTCCGAAACCATAAAAACCCCGATGAGGCAGTTATACGTAGAAACATCTGGACACACACCTCTATCTATCATCAGTTCCCGCAAGGCAATTGCTTCATCCATTTCCGAGGCCTTACAATGTGCATTTATCAACGTATTGAAAGTCCTGGCCGTTCGCACTAAACCTTATATATTTCATCAAACAGTTCCAGCGCTTCTTCCAACTTCTGCTGTTTACAATATCCATTAATAAGCATGTTAAAGGTGATAATAGTCGGCTGCAATCCAGCATCAATCATCTCACCTCGCATTTTAACCGCTTCCTCAATGTTTCCCATTCTGCATAGTCCATTAACCAGTGAATTATACGAAACCACAATTGGTTTCAAACCCCGCATCTTCATCTCCTCAAACACCTTCATAGCCGACTTCAAATTCTCATCCTTACAGAACCCATCAATAAGGATATTATATGTGGCCTCATTCGGAGCTACCTCCTTTGACACCATTTCCTCAACCAAGCATCAGCTTTAAACATTCTTCCAGTCCCACCTCTCTTCACATACCCATTGATAAGTAAATTATATGTAACCGTTATCGGAGCGACATTTGGAATCTTCATACCCTCCATAACATCTGTTGGCTGTTGCCCTCTGCAACCTCCCACCTTTACACAACCCACTTATCACCATATTATAACTCACAACACCCAAGTCCAATCTTCCGTTTAATCATCTCCTTATACACAAACTCCACCTTCTCAACGCAACCCACTTCAACCAAACCTCAGTAACAAGTCAACAAAGACAGCCTAAATCTGTAATCTTTCGCTCTCTTAAAGGCTTCAAATGCCAAATCAACCCTAAAATTATATATAAAAGCCAACACCAACATATCAACAACCATCTCACAGATTTTCTACTACTAGCATTCACTAACGTATGAAATATCAAAGAATTGGCAACCCCAGATCTCGAGTGCTTGACAAACCAATCCCAAAATGACCTAATTTCAGAATAAAGCTTGGCATCAGCTAACAAAACCACAAGCTTACAAGAAAATTCCAAACTTTGAAAGACCCTGAATTCTGTCTCGGACCATTTGAAATACTTCAAAACCACCTCCGGCTCAGCAGTCAGCAGTGGGAGCAATAAGCTGCTCTAAAAGTGCCGCACCAGTTCCATCATTGATCAAAATTTTCACCTTGGACCACCGCTGCTGCAATACGAGACTATAAATGTGGAGAACATTAATAGGATTCGAGATTGCGGCTGTTGGGGCTTCTTCGTCGGATAGATTCTCACTGTCGAATTTTCGAAAAAGTCGCGATCTTGCGGATACGGTACATGTGTATCATCATCATCAACTTTTCGAGCCTCCGCGGGAGGACTCCAACGGCGATGCTCGTCAAGAGAGTGAGTCTGGTCAGGACTCGAGTAAAGAGGGCTGTGACGCAGCGTTTTGACGCTTCTGGACTTCAAACGACTCGTTTGAATATCTGACGTAGTCGTTTAGGTAGATCTTTGAAACACAGGTATACAATTACCAAAGAGTCCCCCAGCGCTGGCTTCAGTTGGGTTTGAAGAAACTCTTGCGTACGAGTATGACAGTGAGAATTGAGAAAGATGCCATTGTTGTGGTTTATGCCCTTTGGTATCATTTGTTGGGTCAAAATGAAATGCTAAATGAGATCTGTTTTTAAAACTAAACAACAGCACTATGCCCGGGTTCTTTTCTGACACTCCTGTCTTTCTGAAGCACTCTGGTGTTCTCAACTTCATCCCATCGGCCAGCTTCAGAGTAAATATTGGATAACAGAACATAGTTGCCAGAGTTGTCTGGTTCAAGATTGATTAGTTCTTTAATTGCGCTTTCTCCATGCTCCATGTCTCCATTCGTCCGACAAGCACTGAGCAAGGATCCCCATAGAGCAGCATTTGGTTCAATAGGCATACTTTTAATCAGATCGTAAGCTTCTTTTGTACATCCACCACGCCCAAGTATGTCGACAATACAACCATAGTGTTCGAGTTTCGGCTCAATATGGTACTTATCTATCATTGTGGTGAACAACTCCTTTCCCTTTTGAATAAGTCCCGCATGTGCACAACAAGCTAAAGCAGCCAAGAAAGTTACGTCATTAGTCTTCACACTTTTGCTAATCATATCTTCGAACAACTTGATTCCAAGTTCACCTTGTCCATTCAAAGCAAGACCCGAGATAATTGAGTTCCATGATACAACATTTTTTCTTGGCATTTCATCAAAGACCTCCGTCGCTGTATCCAAGTTTCCACATTTGCAATAAAAGTCCACCAGCGAATTCCCAACTGAAATATGTTTTTTCCACAAACCACTTGATTTCACAAAAGAGTGAATTCGATCACCAACATCTGCAGCACCCTTACGAGAACAAACAGGCAACACGGTAACCACAGTCGCCTCATCCGGCTCAAAACCACCATCCCACATTTCTCTAAAAAGCTCTAATGCTTCATCATCACGTCCATTTTTCGCTAAGCTACCTATCATTGAATTCCATGTAATAACGCTACGCTCACTCATCACCCTAAACATCCTCATCCCCGTTTCCAAATCATCCTTTTCACAAAACCCCCTAATCATCAAATTCCAAACAATTACACCCTTGTCAGTCATTTCATCAAACACCTTCATAGCATCATCCATCCTACCAAACTTAGCATAAAACTCCACAATTCCAATCTGAAGTGCACCAACAGAATCCAACCCACTAACAACTATACCTCCATGAACCCCCTCACCCAAATCAGAATCGCTCAAACCAGCACATGACTTAATCAAAGGCGCAAATGTGTACCGGTCAGGAAACATTCCCCTACTCTTCATCCCTGTGTAAAATCCAATCGCTTCATCAAACGGACCACGTAAAGAAACGCCCTTTATCATCGCATTGTAAAATAGTATGTTGGGATTCTGCATTTGGCGGAAGATGAGATTAGCGTACTGCATACGATTCAATGAGCCGCAGACAGAAACAAATTGCGCGAGAACGAGATTGGATTGGTGGAGACAACGGCGGAGTAAGTGGCCGTGGATTTCGGACAGGCGGTGTCGGGTTTTGTAGCCGTGGAGTAGTTGGAGCACCAGGCGTTCAACTTCCAAGCAAGCTCTGGCCATCGTCTCCCCTATAGTTTGAGACCGTCGTAAGTAGCGGTAACTTTTAAACCAAATTTTGTTGGAAAAAATGATTTATTTTTATAACTTATTGTGATAATTATATACGAGTACAAATTAAGAAATTAGTTGTAGTCATTTCTTAATAAAAATATATATATACTAAACGTGAGTCCGTCGTTTCGACGAAATTATGGCATGAACATATTATTTATATCTCTTTTTGATTCTTCATATTGTTTCTCAACGTACTGCTTTTATTTATTTTTTACTTTTTAGGGTATTTTTATTCTGATGCTTCATTCGATTTCCCTCAAATTTACCAATGTATTCCGCATAATTTTAAATTTATACCTATGAATTTTTTAAATTTTAAATTTTTTATCGTATTCTTTTTGTCTTATTTTTTTTGTCATATTCTCCAACTATTTTTAGCAACGAAATTAGTAGTTTTAGCGACGAAAATTTTCGTCACTATATGTATGGTGGTGGATTGAATTCCTTTTTTTATATATAGATAGACTATATACCAAAATTTTCTCGAAACAAATGATAGTTTGTGCTTCACGAATGAGAGAGCTATCGGGACTTCAAACCCTTGACCTCCTCCTACCTCGTTGCGACAGTCTTAAGTAGTCGATCCGCTCTCCCTCCTAAAGATTAAATCCATTTACAGAGAAACCATCATCATATCTAAACATCTTCTTTTCCTCTCCTCTCCTAGCTTCACTCTCCCTTCCATTACAAAAAGAGAGGCAATAGACACGTCTATATAAAGATCCCTAATAAAATGTCTGTCTAGCTTCTCCGCTCCATCAAAGATCCAATGGAGAAGACATTTCAACCACAATCAAACCTGGTTTTCACATGAAGCAGTGCACCTGCTTGGTGAACCTTTTTTTGAGTTGGAGATTCCCAAAAGCGGGATGGCTTCTCAACGATCTTTTCAGAAATATGCTGACCTTTGATTAAGGATGTGATGAGTAGAAAGCTACTTAATTGTTGAATAATGGGAAGTTGGAGCAAGGAATTAATGATGAGACTATAACTCTGGTCCCCCAAGGTAAATGCCACATGTAAATTGGAGGAGTTCATCAATGTCGTAGTGTAAAGTGTTGGGCAAGGTTATCATAAAAGTGTTGGCAAACAGACTTAAATTGGTCCTCCCATAAATCATTTCAGCCCCACAAAATGCTTTTGTACCAAGAAGGTTGATTTTGGGTAATTTCCTCCTAGATCATGAACTCGCAAATTTTATTAAATCAAGGAGGAATTAGAAAGCCGGTTTCCTTTCCCTCAAAACGGATATGAGCAAGACACATGATAGAGTTGAGTGGAAATTCCTTGTTAAGAGATTATTTGGGCTTTGCTAATACATGGGTGAATTTGGTGATGGAATGTGTAACTTCGGTTACTTATAGGATGGAAATTAGCGATGACAGAAAAATAAGTTATGATTAAGGCAGTTCTACAAGCTATCCCTTTATATGTGATGATGTGCTTAATTTAAACTACCTGTATCCATATGTAAACGATTACATGGCATTATCTATAGATGTTGATGGACTAATGATATCGATAAGAGTGTTATTTGTTGGGCTAGTAAATCACTTTGTGTAGGATAAATGATAAAGGTGGAATGAGCTTTAGACTTTAGAGACTGAGCTTGGTCAATGAGGCACTTCTTGTTAAACAGATTTAGAGGTTATTGGAGAACCTGCAGTCACAGAGAGAGAATTTTGAGAGCCAAATATTTTAAATTTGTTGATTTTTTCAACTTCAATCCGAAGAGCAATCCTTCGCAAGCCTGCAGGGGGGAATCTGGTATGCTGGTATGAGAATGTGGGAGTTTTTTATGTTTCAAACCCTTTGATGACTCGTTGGCTTCCGAAAGAGAGCAGTAAGTTATCTACTTAATCAACATAATATCAATTGAAAGATATGTAGGAGAGAGTATATCTGAGGCTAGAGGGGAATGTTCTGACTTTTAGGCTCCGTTTGGTTGCGCGAAAAAAGTAAGGAAAAGAAAATTTAAAGAAAAATGATTTCCCCATGAAAAAGTTATAAGAAAAAATTGATCTCATTTTGCCTATTTTTTCATTTTTTTCCCTTACAACCAAACACACATTTCATTTTTCACTCAAAATTTTTCTTTAATTTTTCATTTCCTCTTCTTTTTCCCAGCAACCGAACGGGCCTTAAGAAATGGAGAATTAAAAGTTTCTAAAGAACAATTTGGAGACATGGATCTAAAGCAAGGAAAAAGAATTTTTTTTGGAAACTTTTTTGCTGATAATTTGATCAGGAGAGGGTATGTTGTTGTCAATAAGTGTTGGGTGTGGATTTGGGAAGGAGACAACTAAACATGTTTTTTTGGATTACTGGTGGGCAAGATTCCTTTGGTCCAAGCTCGAGCTTCAAAATCCCTTTTTGGAGTTGAATTTTGGGAATGTTAGTGATTGGTTGTGGTTCTGTGTTGAACAGTCTTCTGCAAATGACTTTGCATTGATCTGTTATGTGGGGGCAGTCATATCTGGTTCAACAGAAATGAACTAGCTCTTGACAAAGGAGATGTTCATGTTTCAAGTTTTCTGTTGTGATTGAGGGAGTTATTATTGGGCATATCCAAAAGGGAACTATTTAAAAATTAAATGCGATAGTGCCTGGTGTAAAGAGGAGAAGATGTCGGGCTTTGGACCTAATAATTGGGCTGGATTTAAGGTTTCTAATTCTAGTCTAATTGGGGTTTTTATATTTATATATATAGATAGCTTTGGACACTCATCGCAATTGTACGGAAGCCAACTCATACTGAAATCTCCTGACTTGGTAGTGCCCCCAGATTAGTCACAGGTCTTGGTGGATACTAGGTCAACAAATATTCGTGTCATTTGCTTTTTTGTTTCTCTTATTTTATATGGTGTTTGTTCATAATTGCGGTGTTGTGATCATAACAATTGGTATTAGCCCAGGTTAAGGGAGATTCTACTGGTGCGCAAGACATGAATGGTTAGGCTCTGTTTTGGATTTGAAAGACCCAGATTGAGGATTACCTGAAAGGTAAGGCTCTGTTTCTACCGACTATATGAGAAAAGCCGAAAGACATGAATGATTAGGAGTGAAGCTTGATGGACATGAAGGCAATGAGTGTGATTCGTGTGTCCTTATCAAGGGAGGTTGCACATCACACACTGAAGTCAAAATCAGTGAAGTAGTTGCTTGAGACAATATCGAGACTGTATGAGAAGTCGTCTGCAATGAACAAGGTTCATCTAATTTTACATATGTTCAATCTAAGGATGACAAATGATATAAGGGTAACGAAGCATCTGAGTGTTGAGTTCGGTTGATGTTGACTTTGGGGATGAGATACATGCATTGATTCTATTGTTGTCGTTACCGGAAAGATGGAATGAGATTGTCACTGCAATGAGCGCTTCAACAGGAAATACAAAGCTGACATTAGATGCAGTAAGGGATTTGATAGTATGCGAAGAAATTCGGCGGGTGAATGATGAAATCATGTCCTAGTTTTGAGGTAGCTTTGAATGCTGGAAACATGGGCAGAGTAAAATTGAATTCCAAAGGATGACATTGAAGGAATCAAAACAGCAACAATTCAGACGAGGATGATGAGTCGAAGAATGAAAGATGTCACTACTACCACAAGAAAGGTCACAAGAAAAGATATTGCCCTGAGATAGGGTCAATAACTCTTCAGCGCATGGGAAACATCTCTTGTGGAGGACGATTACTCGGAATTCTTGGTAGCTACAGTCAGTGATGCGGGATATCCAGTTTGAGGGGGAGCAACTGATGTAGGGGAATGCCTGAAAAGTACATAAGTCAGGGAACTATAATGAAGGATGCGGCTGCTGAGTGGATCTTGGATAGTGGATGCTCGCATCACATGACACCAATAAAGCATGGTTGGAAGACTTTTTTGATGGAGAGGAAGGCCCGATGCTTTTGGAGAATGATAAGTCATGCGGGATTCTTCGGAGAGGCTCAGTAACAATCCAGATGTTTGATGGTGCTGTGATGAGTATCATGGTGGTGAGGTATGTGTCAGAGCTTAAGCGGAATTTGATTTCGTTAATTGTGCTAGACCAGCAGGGTTATTTCTTTAAGGGAAAAAGAGTAACGTAGGTCATAAAGGGACCTTGGTGGTAATGAAAGGCGTGAGATTGGATGGGGTATACAGTCTGATCTGGAGCACGTTGATATGGACTACTGAGACAGTGTCAGGAGTTTGGGAATGAGCATGTGGACATATGAGACACAGTCACACCAAAGAGTTTCAGCGGGAGAAGCTGAAGAGTTTTGCACTTGGTGAGAAAGACTTGGGAGGAAAGTTTCTTCGTGTGTTGGGAGACGGGAAGAAAACGATATTAATCTTAGGTAAGGAGGTTTGTCGTGAGGAGATTAACCTGGAAGTTGAAGCGGGGAGTAGCTTCAACTGGTCTCTCTGGTTGAGAAGAGAAGTCGTGACACTACAAGCAACGAAAATGAGATGAGGGACCAGAAGCGCTGACATTAGTCTCCAATGGAGAGATTGTTGGGCTTTGGAGCCTAATTGGGATGTATTTAGGGTTTCTAAAGTAGGTTTAGAGTTTCTAATTCTAGTCTAATTATGGTTTCTATATTCCTAAATATATAGATAGCTTTGTGCACCAATCACAATTGTACTGAAACCAACTCATACTGAAATCTCCTGTCTTGATTGTGCCCCAAATTAGACACCAACTTTGGTAGATACTGGGTCAATAAATATTTGTGTCGTTTCGCTTTGTCCTATTTTATATGGTGCTTGTTCATAACTATGGCGTTGTGATGCTAACAGAAGAGAGCTCAATTGAGTTGTGTCTGAAAGATAAGGATGGTTTGTTTCATGGCGTTCAAGCTGTCTTTAGAGAAAAAATATGTTCCAGTGCAGAGGCAAATGGCATGTCGGTTTAGCTTCTTGCTATGGATTGGGCTCGTAGAGAAAAATGAAGAAGATACATTACTGAGGCAGATGACGGAGAGGTGAATGGTGATTAGTAGTATCAGAAGCGGTTGTGGTATCATGTCCAGGTGGTCGTGAAGATCTGTGGACCTATTGGCTTTCTCTTGTCCGAAGAAAGTCTAATACTATTGCAGATGGAGTGGCTAAAAAGCGCTGCAGGAACAATGGAACTGGCTCTCCACTTGTTGTTCCTTTT